>WBMV01004087.1:244366-420201 GCA_013396655.1 Campylorhamphus procurvoides
GTGGGCAGCGCTGCCGCGGCCGCCCGGGCGCGGAGGGGAGGCGCGGCCAGGAGGGCTCCGTCCGCCCCACCCCGCCCCGCTCCCCTCCCGGACACCAGTTGAGAAACTTGGCGGCGAGGGCCGTCCCGGCTGCCCGAGGGCAGCGCCTCCGGAGCCCTTCCCGGGCGCTGGGCGCTTCTCCGGCCGGGCCGGGGGGAGGCGCGGCCGCCCCCGCTCTTGTGGCCGGCCCCGCAGCCCGGCCTGGGGTCCCGCAGGGGCCGAGCTGGGCCGCCCGCTGGCACACGCTCCCCGGGGGGGCAGCCGAGGGGCTGCGCTGCGGGACCCGCACGGGCACGGCCCGCGGTGGGCGCCCCTGCGGAGGTTCCGCAGGGTGAAGCAGCCGCAGCTCGTCAGCAGGGGAGGCAACAGCGTTTCTGAGGGAGAAGCCCGGGGCTGACGGCAAATCGGAACAACTAATGCGCGGTGGGGACACCTAAAAGTGAAAAACCTACCCCGCATTACCCGCACGTCTGTGCGGGGCCAGCGCAGCACGCAGCAGGAGCGCACCGCGGGTGTGTGCCCGCAGCCCTGCCAGCCGGGGCGCCGGGCCCGCTCACTCACGGTACATCCCCGGGACCTGCGAAAGCGCAGGAGAACTTCCCAACAGGAGTTTCTCGATTCCAGAGCGCTGACGTCAGCAGCAGCCAATGCAGCGCTGGCCGGACGGGCCGGGCCGGGCTGGGCTGGGCTGGGCCGGGATGGACGGCCCCGCCGCCCGCGGGCACCTTCGCTGCCGTGTCACACAAGTCCTGGGGAAGGCAGCGGGACTGAGCTACGAGCCCCGAGCGCCCACCCGATGTCCGAGACAGCAAGGTGTTTGAAACCCGCCCCCACCGGCGGGTGACGGCGGCGCGATGCCCCGCACAGGTACGCGGAGCTGCTCCCGACGGGGCGAGTGTCCCGGCACAGCATTGCTGCCTGCCCGCCGGGGGCGGCATCGCAGCCCAGGTGTGCCTGAACCACATCGCCACCTGTGGGCCTCCCGGGAACTGGGGGGAGAACCGTCCACCTCGGGAAAATGTATTCGGGAAAGCGAGGACAGTGTAGATAGGTTTTGCTTCTAAATATATAGGAAATAAAATATTCAAATTGGAATGACACCTCGGGAATGATTTAAGCGCTGGAGAAAAGTCTTATTTCTGTCTTTCTGCATGGACTGGGATATGTTCAGAGTTTGTATAAAGTCACTGGGAGCTCATGGAAGGCTTCCAGAGAGAAAGGGGGGAAAGGACCGGTGGGTTAAAAATAATGTATTATTTTAGCATGGGCCTATGAAATATATCATCTGGATGTAATCTCCATGTACATATTACATTTAAACATACTCAGCAGTTTTAGATTTGTTATGTAGGATCTGGTACAATTTAAAATATATAAAGTAACAAGGCATGCTGCAGATAATCAACAATCACTGATATTTTAGCTCTCTGACAGTTAAGAGCACAAGAATAGAGCAAATGCCAAGCTAAAATAAAATCTAAGTTGTCTAATTATCTAAGCCTGTAATGGCTGGAAGCTACCAAATTCAGACTCTGGGAGAGCCATTAGGACCTCTCCTTATTGGAAAAGATATTCTACCAAGAAACTGCCATAGGCACTGAAATGTTTACTAGTCTTAAAGCTGATAGTGATACAAAAAATGGGAATTACCTTCCCAAGGAGCAGAGTTTTAAATGGCTTAATGATGTCTTCCAAATAGCATTACAATGTTCATATCTTTTTATGAAATCTGATCATCACTAATTTTTGTGATTAATTTTAACAGAGGAAACTTTAACTGAGAGCATTTTGCAGAGCAATATTTTTCTAATTTTTCTTTTGTGCAGCATCTGCTGTTGCTGTGCTGTCATCTTCGTTATGTTTTTCATTGTCTATGTGCCATAATGTAATTAGTTAGTTCAACATCATCTGTGCTATTAGATGAGATGTTTCTATGGTAAGTTAACATAGTTCTGTGTAATTGGTAGATTTCAGCAGTAGGCATGAATGTATCCATCAACTTTAGGTCGATTTGAGTCCACAAGATTTAAATTCACTTGGCATACGTTACCCTAGAAGACTGTTAATTTTGGCTGAATGGATAAAAAACACAATGCAGAAGAAAATCTGGCTGCTTATATCGCAGTACTGTTGGAGTCAGGGAAAGGAAAGCATAAAATTGCTGGCTTAGTAGTTGCAATCTGACTGTCTGGAAAACGTTACAGCCTGTGATCCAAATCATTCTTAAACCTAGGCGTGCCCCTAAAGTAGCAGGTAGTCCAGAATTCATCACGGTTATCTCTCCCTTCATGAAAGGAGTCTTGATTCTCTCCCTAAATACTGCATTCCTGTGGGACCTCTAGGTTCCCTCCCTGAATACTACATACCTATGGACTCTCTTTTCCTTTTCTCATTAGAGAGAAATGTTGAGGCTGCTGCTTTGAGATCTTCCATGTGGTACTTGGCTAATCCATGTGTCTTGCGAGCTACACCTTTTGAACAAACATTTAAAACAAACCCTCTGATCCCAGTCTCTTCAGAAGCAGTGATGAAAAATCAATGGCCATTTCCTACTTAAAAATAATGTATCCTTTTACTCACGTAGAATCTTCTGGTTTAGGCCTCAAACAATTTAAAAATGTGACTGGATTAAGTATTTAAGTTGGATATCCAGTGATATGGCAGAGTCACATCCTGGCAGAAGCTGCGAAGAATCCTGGATGGCTTCACTCTAAGCATTCTTTACTAAGTAGTAGACAGTACTGTTTGCCCAAAAGAGTAAGATAAGTCACTTTCAGAAATACGTGTATAGATTTTGACTTGCTTATAAATACATGAGTAACTTTATTTACAGAAACCCTCAACCATGGGAAGTAAGCACAGTTTGCTTAGGTAAGGGCTTACACGACCCTTTTATCATCACTATGTCCATAATTTAGGATAGGAGTCAAATAATATAAATGTCAGTAATTGTAGATATATTTATATTAACAATAAATTCCACTTTTGAAAGAGCTAAGGGTATATTTGTAATGACCTCATATGGATAAAATTACATTTGCTAATTTGTCCTGTGCACATTTCTGTTGGGAGAATTGATATAGGACCACAAATTATCAGTAAGTAGAAGAAAGTCCTGCAAGTAAGTTCTGTGACTGTATCAAAGATATCAGAGTTTGTAATTATATGTCATTTTTGTTTTAACATGAGAGTCTCTAGAGGCTTCTAGCATATGCATATGTGATAATAAGTTCTCTACATAAAACAATCTTAAAATTGGAAATGCTACATAAATTTTGAAAGAGGGCTTTACATTCCACAGTCTAATAAAACAAGGTATTTTTAAGCAAGTAAGTTAAAATTAATTTGATACTCTTAAACATATACTGACAACTGATTTTTGTGGTGACATATCTGTTGAGTGATACTTTGTCACAAATATGAATATTTTTATGATTCATATGTCTCCCTTTTAACAAGGAAAAACCCTTTGACTAATAGTTAGAAATATAAGCTCATATAGAACTTGAAGGTAAAAAAATGTTTTATTCACAGGTACTTTTATGGAACTGGCATTAATATGTTGCCTCTATTCACTAGTCATCTTAACACATAGTCAGATTAGAGGGTGGGACAGCTCAATTTGGTGCTGTGTAAAGGCCCAAATTAGAGATAAAAGTAGCCATTGAGTTACTCTAAATTTACAGTACAAAAAAGATCAACTGGAAAGGAACTAAAAAATAAAAATTGACTCAATCAACTGACCAAAATGTGCTTCCCTAATGCAGAGGTACATTTATAACACTATCATTTATGCAATGTGTTACAATGAAAAATGAAAGCTTAGCTCAAGCCTGTATTATTTAATTAATTAGCCAAGTAACTTTAAATATGCATAAAAAATTAGTATGATGCCTGAGTGAATAAACAGCAAGTTTAATATTTTTTGATGATGTTGTCCACACAAAATACATTTATAATTGCATTGAAATTATTTTCAAAGATATGTGTCCAGCAGCAAATCCTCTGTCATTAGGCTATCTGTCTATTAAGAGTGTATCCAGGAAACAAGTTATTTACACATAACTCATTGCCATGGAGGAGTACATCTGATGTCCTTGTGAAGTTCCCATAACCTCTGGACATTGCTGTAATTTACAGAAAGGTCCATGACCAATGTTTTCCCCTTATTTTACACCTATTCACAGAGAAGACCCTTGTGATACCTGGCTTGGGCTGTAGCAAACCAATGGAGGAACATTTGCTTGAGCCATTTTCTCTGTAGGTCTTGAGGAGGTGTTCACAACCAAGCCTTTCATAGGGTTTTGCTCTGTGATACATCATCGATGGGAAGGCACAGTTTTAGGTAATACATCTAGATGTCTGTGGTGACTCTTTCTGATGGAAATTTGACACTGGCCATTGTTTGAAAAAGCTGAGAGAAAGCAAGGTACAGACTGAGAACTGAAACACACACATAGCAGAGATCCCATTATCTTTTTAATTTAAGGGCTACCAGCACGGTATGAGAAAATGGAGGGTTACAAAGATAAAGATGGTGACATGCATCTGGCAGAAATGTCTCTATCATATTTGGTTTGAATTTTACGTAGATGCCAGTAGTTATGACATTGCTGTCACTTTAAGTTCACTTAACTGGACATGAAACAATAACGACAAACAATCAGAATGACAGTTCTCCTTCTATTCTGCAGTGAGGTTTTTCATATCTCAATTCTGCAACATTCCTTCTGTTGATTCCACTGGACAAATGTGCTTCTGTTATTGTGATTTCTCTGTTTGACTCGACACAGCCTTGCTGAAAGCAAGAAGGAGAGTTTCTAAGCTTTCTATTCAGTTTTTTAGCCATACCATTTATCAAAGAAGGAGTTTCTTAATAACAGTTTTTAACATTAACTCTTTAGTAGTTACTTGCAGATGTAATCCATTATTTGAAAGCACTGTATTGTGTAAGAATATTACATTATTTTTCATACAAAAATATAGCTCTCTTCTTAAGTTGTTCTTCAAAACTGGAGCGACTCCTACACTCCATGACCATAACTCTTTTTATCATTCTACTATGATTCAGTAGCTTTTGCTGTTTTATAAACAATCTTACAATTAAGAGCTAATGTTAATGGAATAGATTGTTGTCATAGGATAATGGTTTCCTGCTGCTAGATAAATGCTGTGGCAATGCTAGGACATTTATTGAAAGTAATAGTGAAGACAAAGCTAAGAGATTTATTTTTAAAGCAGGTGCCACAGATCCAGTGACACCATTCTGTTACAATTGTTTTATTTCTATTTCACTACAAGACTGATGAAGATGGAAGCATTTTGCCTGATGTATGCAAGTGCAGCAAAGTGACAGTGGCTCATTTCACTGTAACTGAATAAGCTGCATTGCATTTAGCTCAGGAAGAGATTTATTGTGTGGCTCATCCAATCAGAAAACAGTTTATCCATTAACTACGGCCTTCAAATATGTTGTATTTCCATGAACAAGATGGGGCTTGATGCTTTCTTTCACAGAGACAGTTAGGCAGGGTTCACAGAAAAAGAGGAAAGTGAGGCCCTACAGTGCTTGCTCCACCACTCCATCCAGAAGCCCCACTTTTCTCTGTACGAGAGGGACAGCAGGCTGGGAAGAGTGAACCTCTCCATAGTTTGTTTCTCTCCTCCCGAATCAATGGTTCCTTGTCTCCCTTCTGCACTGCAGGCTGTTGCCTCAGTGTCAGCAGAGCAGAAATGGCAGTGTTGTTGTAACCAGCGGTGCTGTGCAGAGGGTGGAGAGGAAAGTTTTTGTCTAGTATAGTGTTTCCTTTGTCTTGCATTCACAGAGTCTTGAAGTTTTGGAGAATACACCTTCTTCCTTCTCCATGATTTTTAAAATTACTCACCCCTAAATCCTCCAACAGAGAACTATGAAAAGGAGAGCCTGTAGAACTTCAGAGGCTCTGTATCTGCTCTCGTGGAATTGTAGGAAAACACCTTGATTACTCCAAATATCCAGCACCTACAAAATTGGAGTCAATTGTCAGGAAGTACATGGGATCCATTCAATTCAACAAGCTTTCTGTGCACAGATATGCCCTATTTGCATGACTTAGGCGTCAATAGATCTTTTGTCTTTTGAACTTTGGAGCAGCTATTCCAAGTGGTAGTGCTGTAGCTATGACAGCTTGAGGATATTCCACAAATAATAAAATCGTGATCCCTTCCCACAAACTCTGATCATTCCAAAGCATCTTTAAAGTTATGTTGTAAAACACTGTAATGACTTTATATAACCATAAAGTCCCTGCTATGATTTCCTTAAGAAACAAACTAATTTTATTATTAAGGCCCACGGACCTTGACATCAAACCAGCAATTTACTGCTCCAAGGACTTACTCTCTGTAGCTGCTCAAAGCACAGCTCTGAATTAACTTCGAAGTCCAGAGCTTGAAGGCAGTAAACAACTTTAACCTTTTCTTGACACTAGACACATCTCACAAACAGGAGTTCAGTAAATGCATAAATTTCACTTTAACCCATGTGCAGACATTCTGAGAACAAATTCATTCCTTGTTTTCTGAGTTTTAAGAAAATTTTTATACTAATAAACAGGCAAGTGTTACTGCACTTGTTCCAAATAGTCATCAGATAAGGTTAGTCCTCTGCTGAGCATGGTTCCTTATGAAAGGCAAGCCCCAGAGAGAAACATAATAGAGAAAAGCAGAAATGGGAGAGATCTGTAATCCCAGCAGAATGAATCCTGGCAGTTGTGAGGTCTGTTGGGTCATCTGAAGAGCACACAGTACAGAGCTCCAGCAAATACACATTCTTCCAACTAAATCTCTGCAGCAGCAGTGTATCAGACCTGATCTTCTAATGCTTGTGCCTTCTGGTATCGGTCTCCTATTTGAAGTTTAGGATTTACAGGAGCAGTTTAGGAGATGGAGAAGTTCCACGTCTTTAAAACACTGGAGTAATTTACCCGAGTGCCTTTAAGGATGTGACTGTAAGTATTGCAAAGTCCTGTGATTTTATAAAAATATTTAGTGTATCTGTCTAAAGTCCCAACTCTGGAAATGCTCTAAATACAAATTTGCTTTCAACTTTTTAAATAGGAATTTTAAGTGTCCTCCTGGTTAGGTAGAAACATTAATTCTTAAAGATCAACCAGAGACAAATAAAAATAATTTGTTCCCATTTAGTATTTTATTTAAAAAATGATCCTTCATTTGATCTAATGAATACTGAGGAGCCATGACTTCTGAATTTTTGGGATTGCCAGTACAGTAACCAAAAGTCCTATTACCACATATTGAATCTGGTCTAGGAATCCTCCTCAATTCAAGGCATTATTAAACCTATTTTGTTGATAGGTTTCTCCACATCACACAGGACTGCACATAATCAATCAGTATTTCACTTCCATAGCCGAGATTGCCCCCTGCAGAGGGCCAGAATTCCCCGTGGCAGTTATCCTATCTTAAAGCAAATCCCCAGCCTCTTGCAGCTCTTTTGACTGAGGCGGCTGTGTATACCCTGCCTGGATCTGGCCCGGATGCTTTATTTCTATTGCATGAGATGATTAATTATGTGGCTTTTCTTCTGTTTGTCTGATAGACACTGAGGTAAGAGAGTGATGGTTGCTTAGTGCACTGTTATTAAAAAGCTGCTTTTGATAGCCCTGAACAGGCTGGAGTTGTGTGCTACAACTAATCATAAAGCTGCTTGCTTGGAAATGTAATGCTTCTTAATACTATACTGTACTTTTATAAGTAAACGAATTTTTGACTGGCTAGAGTTTAACTATAATCAGTAATTAAGGGTCAGCCATCCAGTAAACTCATTAGTTTACACCAATTACATTTGGTATAGTAACTAATGATTTCAGGGATCAAGCCATTTATTTCTAAGCTTTCAAAGTATAATTATTGTGTAAATCAGATAGAGTGTAAATCTTTTCCATACGTTTTGGTTGGTAATTGAGAAATAAAATGGTTTCCAAATGTATTCTCTGTCCAGTTTTTGTTCTGCAGTAGATCTCTCTGGGGACTCTTTAAAGTATATGGAAAAGGTGATGTCAACAGAAGTGTACGCTGGGCAAACTGAGACAGGATTAATTAATAGAGATGAAAGAGAAAAGCCAGCCCCTTGCAAATCATGGTCCAGGCCTCAACTTGGACATCACACCTTAAATGACAGTTTACAGTCTTAAGAATGAGTCACACAGATTGACGAGTATTCAAAATGGAAGAGAATTAAAAATCCTTTATGTTTAATGTATAAAGGCCTTTCCAATATGCACTCTTTAAGATGGTGTAATCTCTAGAGCATTTTGCTTTGAAGTTTAATATGTAGCTCCTCACATCCACATAACATTTTCAACACGTTAAACAAATTAGTCTCTGGTTACAGAAGTTTTTAGACATTTACAAGTTGCCATTTAACTAAATTTAATACGTGCCAGCGAAGTTGCTCATGCACTTGTTCATTTAGAAAAATGCACTTTTGGAATGATTAATAAATAAACCAGCCTTTCCTATGCCTTCAACTTTGGTGTTTATATGGAAGCAATCTACTTTAAAAAGACATTAATATCCCTAGAATTATTATTAGAATAATTGCTTTTACTCTTCTTGGAACACACATTTTTTCTCATTTCCCTTCAGCACAGACAGCTTTTGACTCAGATATAAACTTCCTATTATTATTCCCCACTCCCCACACCAAAAATGAAGAATAGGAATTATACACTTTTCACTAAGGAATAATTAATTTGTCTCAAGTATTAGAACAGAGAATTGTAGAATGACTTTGAATGGTAGTCTCTAAGGAATAGCATTGTTTGTTCTCTTCGGTCTTTAATGAGCTTTAGTAAATGGCCAGGAAAAATTACCTTCTTTCTGTAATATGAGAGAAGCGAAGAATGAAGGAAGCTATAGAATCCCTAGGAGAAAGACGAGCAGCCACACACACTGATACACACACACACACACACACACACACAGAGCCCCCTGTACCACATTGCTTCCAATGGTTAGTGTTCTCCTTTGGAACTGAGCACTAGAGCTCGAGTTTTCCATTACAGCTAAAACATATAATGTCCCCAGCATTTTTGTAGGAGAGAAAATTCCTGGATATCTCCCATACACTGACAGTGTCTGGCTTATGTTGGGGAACAACTGCCTATAGCTGAGCTCTGGAAGTCATTCTGGCTTCCTCTGCTTTGGCATTGACTTGTCTTTTAAGATTCTTTAGTCTATTTTTGTTGTATTTCCACCTTTAAAAGCAATTTCCCTTATAATGCCCCAGCCTGCTCCCCTGTCTTTTAACAGACTTCCCTCCACCACGTATTTGCTGCCACTCCTGTCCAGAATGATAACTGAGGCGGCATTAGCAGGTGCTTGTTTCGGTTACAACTATAAACCTGCTGCTATGGGTAACAGAGTACCTTCAGGAGCACCTTTTCCATCCCATCCTTCCCCCCCAGTCTCCACACGTCCTCACTGTGCGATGCCGTATCAAGTCAGTGGTGCTGAGGCAGCTGCCATTGCTGCTCTGGGGTGTGAGTGAGCTGACCTGCAGCAATCAAGTGAGACCAGCACAGTTCTGAAAGGATCCTGTTGAACAGGGTCTCTCTCCAGTCCATCCTGTTGGAGTTGTTCCAGTTTATATGGAATAATTAAATATTAACTGGCTTGCCCTGTGTGCTTGCTCTCAAAGCATTACTGAAAGCAAGAAACCTGGGGTTTGTTACCCTCTTTCAGGGAATACTTCTGTACTTTGTAGTAAGTATTTGGCTGGGGCAGGCTCTTGCAGGTGAGGCTTCCCCATCCCAGTGAGTGCCTCCAATACAAGGCTGGCAAGTCAAGCACGTTTTCCCACTGGAAGAAAGGACTCAGGTCACCCTCCTCACAGAACAGTTGATAATGTCTTGGGTAAGGTACTAATTCAGGGGGCAAGAGATTCAAGTTCAAAGTGCCTCAGGGCAGAGGCTGAATACAAGTCTTGTATCTTGGCTAAATTGCACCAGCCAGGAGATTGAACCGCAAAAGCTTGGGAGAGGAAGACAAGCACAGGAGCAAGGAGGAGAGACGTGTAGAAGGTGACAGCACTGTCATTATCCTGTGAGAAAAACCTGGCACAGGTGTCCAGTTCCTAGAAAGCAGCAGAGCAAGTGTGGTAAGTAGGTAAAGCAATGCACGGTGTTACAACACTTTACTCTGATTGTGGCTTTGGATCATGGGAAGTGCTCTCATGGCAGACATCAGATTGCTGACTAGAGTTCAGGGTCACGAGGGATGTGAGGAGAGATGATGAAAGTGGGGAGAGCTGCCTGGACCCATCCTAGACATTTAGAGAAAAGATAAAAGTGAAAAGCTGCTGCCAAAATAAAAATAATTTCTCTCTATCATAGGCTCTCTTCAGTGCAATTGTTAGAGACGAATAAATGGAGAAAGATGTTTGAAAGATAGATAGGAGACAGTGAGAACAGGACCAGTGAGGCAGAAATGTTGGAAAGAAGACAAAGAGGAAGAAACATCAAAAAGCAACAGGAGGACTGGACAAAGAAGAAGGAAAAACCATAACTTACCAAGACACCACCTCTCATTGCCTCAATCTTCTGGCAATAAAATAATAACAATAAGAGAATCACAGAGAATTTCAGTGACTTTGAAACCTATAAATATTCAGAGACAGTTAAGTGTCTTGGTGATCAGGATTGTGTGAAAAAGGAGGAAAATTTAAGAGAATGTTTTGACATGTCTAAAGCACTGCTATCAGGAGGAAAATAAGGAACAGGACTTATGTGCTTAATTTTGTATGTGTAACTGAGTATTAAAATCTACACCCAAGCACACTGGTGCTTCTTAATACTAGAAAAAAATTGGGCCTGTTTCAAACCAGTAAGAACACATGGTTTAAGGCATGCAGCCGCTCTTTCTTCACTAACAACCCACTGTGACTCCCATAATTTATTCCTCCCAAGATTCATTTGAACATCTGCAGTATCATTATTTGAGTTTGTTATACTATCAGCTTTAAAATTTTATAAGCCATACAGTAGGATAGGTGACAAGTTGAAAAGTTAAGGAGGGTTAATTTAGAAGTTTTAAAGCAAAGCTATTTTTGAGTTATACAAGTGAAAAAAAAATCTGAATCCAAACCTCCATGGTTACATTTAAGTAACTCAGAAACTGCTGAAAGGATTTTCTTCGAACTTCACTCAAGACAAATCCCTCTGGGCTAAGACCAAGCATGAGAACTGAACTCAGAAGGTGATTGTTGTCTGAAGAGAGTTTTCTTTTTTGCCATATTTTTCCCCCCTCTTCTCCTTTTGCTTGTTTTGTTTTCAATGTTCAAAAAAAAAATAGCACTGAAAAAAAAAAGTGGAGTGTAACTGTTTCATATCCATTTTATCATTATAATAAGAAAAATGCTGTTCATAAACTACCTTTTTATTAAAACCAGACCCCCTGCTTTGCCTTTAGTCATTACTAGCAGTCTTGGTACCCACCTCTAGCAGGCATTGGATAATGCTGTAACTGGTGGCTCAGCAGAGACGTATCAAGCTGTACTCTCAGCCCCATCTGCAGCGTCTCTGCACACTTCAGCAGCTCTGTGCAGCTCTAATACTACCCTAAATGGACAACTGAGGATTCCCCTTAGCAGGAAGTCTTTGGAGAGCAGGCAGCTAGCAGCTCTGCAGTACTCTTCCCTTCACTTGCCATCCCCAGTTCAAGGGAGGTGAAGCATGCTCTATACCAGTAGAGTGACCTAAACCACGTTTTGATTTCTCACTGGTCCAGAATTTGGAAGGCAAAAAGGGTAGCCATGGTCATGCTTTTCTTGGCTCACGGACTGTTAACTTGGTGTATCTGGACTGTTGTTCATTCTTCCCCTTTATCATTGTGACTGAGGGACTCACCTACTAGTTATTGCACTGAAGGAACCCCTGTAAAGGAAGAACCTGAACAATGAAGTTGGAAATTTCTATTTCTTTCTCAACATCCTTAAAATCAGTGCTCTTTCATAGCAGTATCATGGGTCCTGGTAGCTTGACTATCTGGATTTAAAAAAAAAAAAAAAAAAAAAAAAAAAAAAACCAGTGGACTTTTTTCCCCTGATGGTTATTTCAACTCTCTCCCACATTTTGGTTTCTACTAATTGTCCCAGGGCAGACAAGAGACTTTTGCTCCCCCTTCTACTAGGCTTGTTTTTGATTTTCTGGCAGCATATCCCATAGTTATTCACACATCTGTTTATTTGTTTTTCCATTTGCAACTTTTGCCCCTTCCGAAGAGCTGATTCCAAAGAGCTGATTTGCTCAGAGAAATTACAGTAACTTATTTAATTTCAAATGCATTCAGAAAGGCATTTTAATTGTTCCTTTTCCTTTAGAGCAGTATCCAAATTTGGAATTTGTGGGAAACTGAAGGGGAAAGTTTGGAATATATTTGCTGAAGTAATTCACAACATTTAACCCAGGCAACTCAGATATATGCAGAAACTGCTTCCCTGGCCTATCCTACATATACATGACCTGGACTAAAAGTTGCTTTGGACAAGGGCCAATTCACTGTTTGTGACCCTAACACTTGCAAACTGTGGCAATACTGTAGTACCTAGGGATTTGTTTCAGAAGATCATGATTTTGGAACCAAAATACATGTTTCCTGATAACTGCTAACACTGAACAGTGGGAAATATTGCTGAAATGGGCATAGAGAGGAGCATCAGGAATTTAAAATCTTAGATTCATTTCTTTTTTGTTTTAATTTTTGGGGAAAAGAGAGAGGCCTTAGAGTTGGTATCAGGATATGGTAGCCTACAGAGGGAAGTAAATTTTTGGCAAATATTGTAGAAAATTGAGAAAATTTAAAAAAATTCAAATCACGATATCACAATCAGAAAGCTTTTCCATTCATAAATGTCCGTCTACTCTGCACCACCAAACTTCTGGGGTATCATTTTTCAGTCAGCACTTGGCAGTCAGCACTTTAAGCTGTCTGCTGCTATCTCATTCATACAGCTTTTTCACTGCAGGTCAATATTATCTGACTAGGTTCAGATTAAATCTTAATATACCGTTCATCTGAAAAACCCCAACTCCAAGCACATTGAAAAATTGCAAACATAAACAGTACAGTTTCCATGGACGAGAATGTATTAAAATGTATTCCGAAGGGAAGAGTAGCAGGAAAAAGAGGAATGTGAAGTTATGATCATAGAGGAGAATGCCCTGTTTCAACTGGGATTTTATATAAGAGTGAGAACGAATGTGGCAGAGAGAAGAAAGGTCTGTCTCCTCACTGCTGCTTCTCTAGCAAAGAAGGTTTTCACATCAGCCACAGTAAAATTAGACAGAGGAATAGCAGATCTGAATATTGTATGGGGAGATGTGAAATGACGACGAGTTCAGTGCAGTTCAAGGATGGCAAAGCATAATGAAGGCAAATGGAAAGAGCTGAAACTGGAGGAGATGAGCTGAAGGAACCTAATATGAAGACACAAGTTTAATTAATAAAGACAGGCAGAGCAAGCTGAACAGAGAAGACTCATTTAAAATGTCAAAATATATCTTTAGTTGTGGCTTCTAAGGTAAAAATAAAGGTAACATGTAGAAAACCCATGAAAGTTGAAGGGTGTAAGACTGGGTTCAAGGATTGGAGTGCCGAGAAGACCTGAGACTACAGAGAAACTCCCCTCAGAGATGACAGCACTGCCTCTAGTGTTTATTGCTGCCTTCCAAATACCCAACATACCGCTTCATTAGCAAAAGGGGTCACAAATCACTCCCTAATCTGTTTAAATTAAGCCAGCCAGATTCATTTCACCTGGTGATGAACATGGATATGAGCTAACCAGGCTGGATTTACTTGTAGTGCATTAGGAAATGCTTGCACGGCCTCTTCTGATGGCAGAGATAGGGGGAGGGACCAGGGGCAAGCAGAAAACTGTGGTGTGGTTTTCAGCTAGTAAATGGTGTCTAAAGGCACCGGAGAGGATATTTATTGATGTAGGAGAACACATGAACTGGAACCAATACGGACGTGTGGAAGGATGCGAATTTCTTAAGGTTGAATGAAACTCAAGGAAAAAGTTATCATCAGCAATATAGAGAGCAAGAAAAGTCCATCTCTCTATATCCCCCTGATATGAGTAACAAACACTTGCATCAAGTGAATTGGTACAGTTAGAAAGCACACCAAAAACTGAGCTTGCATCCCATTAATTTATCTATATTATCCAGAGTGGTTCTGTTCTCCAAAGTAGGTATATCACAGGAAGTTTGTTTTGCTTCAGCTATTGCTGTAACAATTTAAAGAGAGAGAACAGAAATTTTGGTTCTGAAGGTGGAGAGATTTTAGAAACATTAAAATAAAAAGAAACTGAAACATGGAAATATTCTCAATAGTCCCTCCTGCATTGTTCCCTGCATTATAGCTGAGAATCAGAAATCCACATTTTGTTGAGGCTGCCCCTTCTGTACTTTTAGAGAGACTGAAGCTCTAAAACCTTTGCTATTACCTTTATACCTATCTTCTGTTATCATTTATATTGAAGCTCTTAATCTCTGACTCAGGAGGTTTTATGTTGTTTAGTTCTCCACCATTTATCTCCTTTTTTTTGGTGCCTGTCATTCACATTTCTGTAAGGTTCAGCTGAAACCAGTAGTTCATGTTACTGGCACTTTGCATTGCAAAAATTGAGCAGAATTTGCAATCCAAGTCATTCACAGAATATTCTTATACAGCACATAATTTGCCAACAGCTAAATTAATCTTGCTTCACAATGTGAGGCTGCGTACATGTGGTTTCTGATACAAAAGGGTCCAGTGAAATCAATGGTATAGGCATCATATTAACCCAGAACCAGCTTTTTCATGTCCATGAAGCTTAGTCATGTGCCTGCTAATTTAGAACTCAAAGGTAAGCAAGAACCTCAGCTCTCCTTTTTAAACAGTGTGAAGTTTCAATCCAATTTACCTTGCATAGATGAAAACATAAATCAGTAGTTGGTCTCCACTGCACATACTAATTTAGTGTGCTGGGGCTTTGACCATGTGTATTTACACTTTGGGAACCTGAAAACCTTTCCCTCTATACTGCATTAGGTTTGGATGCATGCCAAAGAACTATCTATAATCTGGCATGAGGAGGGAAAGGCAGTCTGGCCCCACCAGTTAGCGCCAGGATCTAGAAAAAGGGTATGAGACAAGTCAGGGGTCAAGCACCATCCAGAACCTCCAACGGATGATCAGTCGAAGAAATGCAAGTGCTGCTGCAAGTAGCACCACAGCCCATTCAGACGCCCCAAGACGTGTCCCTGGACAATGTCTGGCATCACCACAGCTTATCTAGAAGGGTTTGTATCCAGTACACACAGATGATCTGGAAGAAAGCTCCAAGAAGAGGGTGACACAAAAGTTTCCTCAGACCTACATTTTAGCTCATTGCCTGTTGTAGTACAAAACAAAGCACATTTGGGGGTTTTGTCTAGTAGGTTTTCAAAAAATGGGTGTAATGAAAAGTCTGTCAGAATGCAAAATGAAGTTTATAATAAAAAGACAATAAATATTCATGCACAACCATCAAGTCTGCTTTGGCACCATTCACATGTGACTTTTGTTGACCTGACATGACTGTGACCTGAAACACAGACTCCAAAACAGCAGTGTCTCCTCAACTCCTGTCTCGTCTTTGCCTTGTCCCAATGATCATTGACCCAGAGGGATGAAGCATTGCACTTATCATTCTCAGACCTCCATGCAGCAGAGTCCATTCATCAACAGCTCCCTTCCACTGGACTAGCCCAAACCAATTCTCTTCACACACTTATCCAGGCAACAACCTAGCCAGTCCCCAGTTGTTTCAGATATGTGAAGCAGTAAAAATAGACTTCTCTGAGCAGATGTTTCTGAGCAGGTAATCTCAAAAACATGGCTACAAATGTCAGGTGTCTTTGGCCTCACAAAGAAGTAAAGCTGGGAAAAAACAGAATAAAGGCAATGGACGGGGTAGAGTGTAGAAAAGCAAAATGCTGCTGGAACATCAATTCATTATACAAAAGCAGACATTGCAAGACACATTCAGATAGGGCTACTACTGGTCACCTCTGGTTATGGTTAGATTCCTCCCTCTAACCTTCTACCAGAATTAAATCTATGTCAGATTTTGCTTAGGTACTAAAGGGAAAAGAAAATTATATTAACCATCTCTGTGAATCTGAACAACAGAATTAGTAACAATCTTTATGCTTGAAACTTATTTTTAAAGAGTGTTTAACTTAGCTTATCAGATCACGCTTATTAAAAAATCAAAAATTAGAAGTTCGGTGATGTGAGAACAAGTTACACTGAGAGTGAAAAGTCAGCACATCCCCAGCCTGTGGGATGGGAGGGCCATCTGTTATCAACATTGAGAAAACATATTTTGGGTGGAAAGTTTCCTTTGAGCCTCAGGCTTTGTTAAAGTAATTGAGTTTAGCTCTTAAGGTCTTGTTCTATCCATAAGTCTAGTTCTGACCACCTCAAATCTAGGCCTTGCCAAGGACCCTATCCTCAAAAGCGAGTAGTCCTTTATGCTGGGGTCTCTTGGTGGAGTCATGCTGAAAGCAAAATAACTTTGCCCAGGCACAGGAATCCCTGCTGTCAGGTCCCAGACCATAGTATAAATAAAGCTTGTCCAGAAAACACACACACAGGTTTTCTGCCTTAATGAAAAGCCAGCAGAAACAATTTGATTATATTTCTTTCTCTCTTAACTACACAAGAGTGTCATTATTTTTGCATATTTTCATTATGCAAAGTCACACTAGACCCAACAGTGTAAGTATCCCCTTCATTCTCCTGGTGTTTGGCTTCTTATTAGAAATGTTATCAGAAGGTAAACACAATGCACAGGAAGGTTTGCTGCAGAGTAACGAGGTCGACAACTCAGAAATGTTTTAACAGGGTAAAACTATTTTTGGTAATTACAAAGAGACTGAAAGGAAAAGCATCCCCTCAAGCTGACAACATATATTTTATACAGAAAGAGACAAGATATGAGACCATGAAAATTGCACAGACACAAATATTTGAGATGTAACTGAGAGGCAGAAAAATATATTAAAATGATCATTGATTGAGCAACATGGAGAGAATTCTCTCTGCAGGAAAAAACAGATTTTTGCAGGTCTCCAAGATAGCACAACAGACACCATTTTTGTGACAATACATAACACTTCCACCTGAAATTTTACAGCCACTTCTAGATATTGATGACTGCCTCTTTTGATATAGCTATTATTGCCTTTTTTTTTTTTTACACATAGAGAAACCAGGTTTCCAGAATGACTAAGAGACTTTCCTAAGGTCAAACAGTAAATCAGGGACAAAGACAGAAGCAGACTAGTTCTCTCCAATCTTATTCTCAATCTACCCCATTAACAGATTGTACAGCCATGAAAAACAATCTCTTCCCTGTGAAAAGGTACGTTTTGTGAGGAGGATAACAAGTTCCACCTGTTTCCCCAGCTGATATTAGCAATAGTGAAAATTTCATTCTGCGGAAAAACTGCCGATGCAGCACTTGTAAAAAACCTCCAAATTCATGTGCAGATCAGAAACTGCCGGCGCGCCTTCAACAGCTGCAGCTACCACACACTTGGAGAGAGTCATTTGAACTCATCAGCTCCGACTCTGGGACAGACAGCAAGGCCCAGATGGCTGGCTGCACACAAAGCCCCCCTGCTCGGGCGGGGTGAGCATCGCGTGGTCGGTCCCAGAGCTGGGTGGGAGAGGGCAGTGCCGCAGCCCCACGGCCCTCCCGCACTGCGGGTAAAGGGAGGGCGCTGGCAGGACATATGCACGTGCAAGTGTTTAAATAGTTGTTGTTGGGGACTACAGGAAAGCCTACAATAGACATTTTGCCTTGGGATGTTTTCTCTACTTGGTTGCAAAAAAAGCAATAAGAATACACGCTACCTTGAAGGCCTTTTCTCTGCTTAACCAGCCCCTTTATTATTACCCTGCTTCTCTCAGAACGTGCCCTTTCTCCTGACAAGCCTGTGCTGCTCCAAAGGGCAAAGCTCAGGTCTCAGGCAGGGGTTCTTGACACACACTTTTTCACCTGCCTGACTTCCCCTCCGCACGGATCATGCCGGGATGGATGTGTGGCAGTCTGTCCCAGGCCATACATGGTACCCAGGTACCCAGCCCATGGCCCAGCTGGGAGCGCCCAAGGCAAAAGGGCTCTCAGGAGTGCCGGCCATCCACATCCCTGGCAGAAACCAGCTGGAGGAAGCTTGGAAAGCCCGGCCTTTTTATTCTCCAGAATTAAGACTTTGATTAGCTGCTGGCACAGGACCAAAACTCCATCTGAAATACTTTAGACAACCCATCTGCACTGGGTTTGGGAGTCTGAGGAGCGCACGCTGTGGCCCGCTCCTGCCCCTCAGCTGTGCCAGGCGACAGCCAGGGGTGGCCCAGGGGGTGAGGAGGTGGCTGGGGAGGAGAGCCCTGGCCCCAGGGTCCCTCAGCAACAGGAGCGCTCGCACCGTGCACCCAGTGCTCACATGGACCCTCCAGGCTGGCCGGGCCACACTGTGGCCAGGGCCTGGCCCGGGGCTCCCTGCCTGCCCGGGGCATCGAAGGCTGGTCCCTCGCAGCTCCAGGGGTCCAAAACTGATCCCTGGCAGCCCCAGGGGTCCAAGGCTGCTGCCAGAGGTCAAAGGCTGGTCCCTGCCCACTTGGAGGTCCCAGGCTGGTCCCTGGCAGCCCCAGGGCCCGGTGCAGTCTGGTCCCCTCTCCTCCCGCACCCATCGTAGCTGGATTGTTTCCTGCCCTGTCCCTCCCAGGCTCTCCTGACCCTTTGGGGGCACCTCATGATAAATTCCATAATTATTCAGCCCTTACTACCAACACTGAAATACATCACTCAGAGCAAGTTAGCTGAGATTCATTAGAATAAGGCATCTACTAGGCACATGTACTTTATTAGCCTCTTACACCAATAGTTTTAATTAGGTACATATTTCACAGCTCTGGAGCTGCTCAAGTGAAGGGCTGCTTTTATCTCTTTTATTTACAGTAACAAGCTATCAAACAAATACCACCATAATTAAACTCAGCTGCAAAAAAAAAAAAAAAGAAAAAAATTAATTTTTGGTAATGGTGACCTACTCAAGCCTTAAGTTTGGATTTTTAATGGATGGAGGAAATATCCCGGAGCCGGGCAGGGCGCTGGGCGGGGGTCCCTGGCCCTCCGTGTCACCTTCAGGTGAGGAGGGAGCGCTGCCTCGGAGAGACCGCCGGGATGAGAAAAGTGATTAAAATCCAGAACGTCGCTAAATTATTAATGAGGAATTTAAATGATGTTATAAAAGAGGGAAATACAGGCGAAAATGTTACACATTCATGGAATTTTTACTCATGCATAATAATAAGTTGAAAACACTTTAGTCATAATGCTTCCGAAATTAAAGGGCGGGGGGGCTGGGCGGGCAGCGCTGCGTTTCTCGGGCCCGCCCGCCCCGCCGCCACTCGCCGAGCAAGGGCGCCACCTGGCGGGCGCTGCGGGGCACGGCGCCTGGTGCGGGCGGGGGGACGGCCGAGGGCATGGGGGAGGAATGGCCGAGGGCATGGGGGATGGATGCCCGAGGGACGGGGGAAGGAATGGCCGAGGGAAGGGGGGATGGATGCCCGAGGGACGGGGGAAGGAATGGCCGAGGGAATGGGGGAGGAATGGCCGAGCCCCGACGGTCTGGCCGAGCCCCAGGGGAAAGCCCGAGGGCCGGGGGTCTGTCCGAGCCCCAGAGGAATGCCCGAGCCTCGGGCGGCCGCGGTGGGAGCACGGGCGATGCTGCTCCAGCCCCGGCGGCGGGCGGCACTCCCGCGGCCCCACCCCGCGTTCTTTGCTTTCTCACCTGCAGCGCAGACAGGTTTTAACTTCGCAGGTGTTGACAGAGCCCTCTTGCTCGGGGAGAGCAGCTTATCTGCATGCATTCAACCAGCTTGTGAGCCTCGGGGGATATTGCTGCCTATGCTGTAAATAAAATATGTATATATACAATATTGCAGGGAACAGCTATATGAGAAGAGCCCGTCTCTGCCCCGGTCCGAAACTCCACCGAGCCGCCTCCTTGGCGGTAACATCAGCAGCTGGGACCTGGAGACTGAAAGGTTTCTCCGGGGCAAAGCTGCAAGTGGCATGTACCCCACAGAGCTGTGTTTTTGTCTATATGTCTGTGCAGTCTTTTCTGTAAAGACTTCCCACGCTGTTTCTCCAGACTCTCCATAATGAAGTGCTGTTTGCCTCATCTAAAGAGGGTCTCATCTTTAAAGACCTATATAAAGTTTTACACAATCAGGTAGGTGTTTGTATCATCTACCACAAGTTCCACTTCATCATTTTACTCTTCCATGGCAAGCCCACAAAACTGTAATGCAACCTTTGCCACAAAGTCTCTCAGACTTGCATGTCCCTTGGGCTGAATTCCTTGGGGACATCCTGTACTTCCAGGTGCCTTTCAGTCCGATCAACCTGGTTTTGGTAGGTCTGCGAAGCAGAGAGCCATCAGCTGATTATAGTGGCAGCAAATAAGGCAAGAACAATCCCAGGCCCTTTTGGGCTGTAAAGTCTATACAAATGCTGGAAGTCCTGCTGAATGCTAACTGGCAGCTAGCACCAATTACTGAGTAATGGGCTCTCCACATGCCCCATTACTTAATAAGTAGACATGGTCTGCACTCAGTTTTGGAGCTCAGTTGTCTCTGGTTGTAACACCAACTGAATGCTTTGCAGAGGGCCAGTCTCACAGTGACTAAAGCTCAGATCGTTATAGCAAAGTCTCAACCAAAAGAAACTGCCACGCTCTTCCCAATTCGAGCAGATGAAATAAAGGCTCTTGGACACAGTTCCTACCTAGGAGCCTGCCAGGGCCTAATAATTGCAACATGCTGTGATTCTAAAACAAATGTGTCATGGAGAGATACCCGGGCTAATTCTGAGGGAGGTAAATTTGCCTGGACAAAACTCTTTGTTAGCACAGTGTTATTTCTTCCACTGCTCCAGATGCTTCTGGTCCCTTTCTCGGTGTCATTGCACAGAGTACATTCACTATTGTGAGCCATGGATGGCAGCCGTGGTCCCTCTGGGCAAAGCAGTGACATTCAGATCAGAAAAAAAATTGTGCTTTCTTTTCTCCTTTGTTTCCTATGAAATCTCCATTGACCATATTCTGATTATTCCTTTGCCTGGACCTACCTAAAACTTTTTCTGAAATTTGGGCACTATGGTTCCTTCACATTTTCTGTCACAGGAGAACTCATTCCCTGTCTTTAGATGGAGATGCAAACTAAGTTTCACTGAATGCTTGAGTGCCACATTTTCCTCCCTGGATCTTCAAAGGAATAAGCTGAAGAGAAGATAACAGAGAAGATCCCTGTGAAATCATGGTGCAAAAAGAAGTTACTGCCAAATAATCCCAAAGCATCTGAGATAGTTTCCACAAAGAAAGCATCATGGACTCCTAAAACACAGTTCCTATGCATCCTTGTTAGGAATGTGACACCACTACTTTCATAGCTAATGCTATGAAAGGCTGCTGAAATGCTCAAAGGAACTTTGGTAGGTTTATGTTTGTCTTTGGGAAACAAAAGTTATCAATAAAGACCTTATAAAAAGTAAGAAACTTTGACAACCTTGATTCTCTGCAGGCAGCAATTACGTTCAAAATATTGCCCCCAGTTGATATCCTTTAGCTGTTTTACATTTTTGACACTGGGAGGAGGCCATTTGTAGTCAAGCAGTTAGCATCATATTATTGTTTAATGAAACCAGCTGCATGAGTGCAATGCTGTGATTGAGACTTTTTTATGTGTAAGCAAGTTGGTGAATTCAGAACCATGGTTTTTGCAACAGCCACAATTTGCACCCCATGCATTATGGACTATCGGACAGTATTACACACAAGGAGCCATCTCTGTGTGTGCCAGGAGAAACCAGTCACTGTATTGAAGGCCAACTGAAGTTTTAGGTGCCTCAAAAGACACATTAAATTCCAGCTTTGTGGATTTATTACTGTACATTAAACTGATGTGGCCATTTTTATCTGAAATTAGTTTCTTCCTAATTTTGTGTATACCATGTGCGACAAAGTGAAATAATGATGACTGTTTCGTACACCTTCCGCATCACATATTTTAGTTCTGTGCCATGACATCCTGTTAAATGTAGTCACCGGGATGGAATTTTCTTTGGTTTTAGTTCTAAAGTGCATGTGGGAGGTGGAAAGAGAATCCACTGACTGCAGTAGTTCATTGTGTGAAGCAGGCAGTAAATACAGGTGTGGAACTCCATATTCATGGCTCAGCATGGATATCTCTTCAGTGTCGCACCTGCAGGTATTTATATGATCACACACTGAAATAAATGCAGCGTGTGTGGGTGTGTAGAGCTGCACCTGTACATATAATGAGACATTCAAAGAATTATACTAAGTTTTGTTGCAATCCCACTTGACAACATTCTTGTCCATTTTGTCCTTCATGTTCTGTAGCCCTATCACTGCTGCTGAATCTTTCTCTGGTCTGGGTTGGACTGCCCTATGTACCCATCTGCCTCATCCCAGGGAAAAAGCCCTCTGACTTTGTCACTTCCTCACAGCTTTCATTTGAAAGACTAAATCCTGCGAACCCTCTGCCTGCCCAACTTCTGCTGAGCCTGAAGTAGCTGGAACTAAAACTTGACACAGGAGAGAATTTCCACACCCTTTGGGTCTGCTTATTTGCCTGCTTCATAAAGATCATGTGGGCTTTCCCTGTAAGCTACTGACTGGCAAGTCCTACTCTGGCACAGAAATATTACACATCCTGGGAGTGATTTTTAGAGCCCTCTTTATGCCAGTGAAAGGACACACACCTAAAACCTCATGAGTTTTGTGCAATGTAGAGCCTAGTATTTAGTATATTAAAAATACTGTTACATCAAAGAGCACAAAGAACACAGACATTGTTCTCCCCATTTTTCAGAGAATGAAACCAAGCCAAGGTATCCAAGTAAATTGCCCAAGAAGCATCAATTAGGCTAAATCTTGGAACATCCCTACTTACCTGGAATTTCAAGCTGTGAAGTAATTTAAAGCTCCTTAAGACTGAACAAGTGCCTGCCAGAATGGTTTGACATCTCATCATCAAGGGTAACTTAGACTACAAGAGAAAACATGAAGAAAATGAAACCACTGTTGCTATGCTAAAGCTCTGAAACCACTGGACAGTGACTTAGAAACATTTGGACTTCGTGTTGTAGTTCCACTCCACTGTAAAGAAATGAAATCTGGGTATCTGTAGACATTCTAAGGAAACAGGAATAATAATAATACATATAAATTACTCCTTAACACTTCACAAGCAGACTTGGCATTCCCTAATGGCAGGTGTAGGAGAAAGCACTGTCTAGTCTTTAGGCCAAGGGACTGTGAGTAGAGGAACAAATTCCACTCTGTTTTTTTTTCTCATAACTGGCTAAATCAATCAATAATCAAATCAATCAATCAATAAATCAATCATTCTATGCCTTAGTTAAGACATCTATATCACAGATAATATCTGCAAATATTTCCTTGTACAAAGGAGAGGCCCCCTCTTTGCCCAGTCACAGATTCTGTTTCCCCTTCCCAGGGATCCCACACGTGTTTTGGTGAGGGATTTTTTTTATGACATTTGACTGTGAGACTAGCTCAGTTGGTTAGAGCATGGTGCTAATGACACCAAGGTTGTGGGTTTGATCCCATTTAAAGAGCAGGACTTGAAGATCCTTGTGGGTCCCTTCCGACTCAAAATATTCTGTGATTTACTGTGTTTGTTTTGCTGACATCACAGAGTCAACGAGAACAAGTATTTATACTTCTATTATGCCTTCATTGAACTGAACAAGGTGTTCAACAGGACATTTTAATTATAATCCCACTTCTAGCAGCATGAGTAAAGGTGTTTAAAAAACACAATCAAGCATGAAATAGAACAGTAAACATGCCATTTCAATTACAAAATTATGTATAAGCACATCCCTGCACAGCACAACATTTGAAGACTGCAAGAGATGGTAAAATCCTCACTGAAACCCTGGGAGGTTTTGTGCACAGGGTTGAAGGAGCCAAAATGTTCTTTTCTCACTCTTTTGTGCACTCGCACTGAATTTTTGACTCCAGAGAGAAACTCCTGAAGTCCCAGACTGACAATTTTTGCACATATTTCCATGGAGAAAACATAACTTTGAGCCTTTTTTTTTCCCACATTGCACTGTCATGTTAGACACTTGTTCTGTTTGTGGAGCTCTTTTTCAATTCCCAGCCTGACAGTGCTGAAATTGAAAAGCAAATCATAAAAACATAGATTATGCTGACTTGGAAGGGACCTATGTGGGTCATCAAATCCAACTCCTGGTCCTACACAAGACAACACAATAACTACACCACGTGCCTGAGAACATTGTCCAAACACTTCTTGAACTCAGAAAGGCTTGATTCAGTGACCTGGAATATCCTTGCATTGTTATCCAGCCCATCTACCTGTCCCAGTAAGGGTTCTCCAGCAGTAATGTAACAGAGGAAATACTGTCTCATGTTTATAGACAGATATAGACCCACCAGAAACTCCTGGACATCTGTGGCCTGTCTGGACACAGCAGGATACTGGGCTGCCCTGCAAAGTGCTGTCAATCCCACAGGCTGACAGGAGGCAAAATTTCATCTCTCTCCCAACACCACTATACTGTGGACTTGACCAAGTCCCTGGTTCAGGGAACTGATGCAATACATTGTTTTACAGTGTCCTGGGCACAGTGCTGTCCCACTAAGCAAATATGAAACCTTTTCTTTTCTGCACGTCATACCACTGGGCACTCTAGGAGCAGTTGGCAATGCAATGAATATTCTTACTAAAGCATGACCAAACTATCCCAGCCTATCCTCTGCAGCCCTTGGGGAGACAGTTTCTCCACACAGCCCCAGTGAGGAGAAAATTGGAACAACCTGCATTTCTGCCATGCAGATTAGACTTGAACCAATGTTGTATGCATTAAGCTCCTAAAGACATCTGGAAATCATAATGTGAAATCTGCTGCTATCTCATGATCTGGACTATTATCTTTCCCACAAACAGTACTGTTCTGTTTAATAGACTATGTTATTGTCCATGGTATTGAGTAGTCTTCTAAAAAATCTGACCTGAAAATTATTCTGTTATTGTGATTTGAAATTATTAACATTCTCAAGAATTTTATGTTCATGATGAACCTTAGATGAATCTGTAAATACAGTAGATAATTAGGTGAGGTATATAAGAATCAATATTTAATAATCTGCCAAACATATATGTAAAAGCATTTAGTTGACAGGAAACTATTGGGGCATCTGTAGGTATTTAATAGCACAGACAGCATTAAGAGTTTGACTGCCATCCCTTTTTTGAAATACAGTTTCTTACTCTTTCACTAGCCTTTCAGAGCTGAAGGAAAAACTCGGTATATTTTTTCCATTTCTGGAAGAACCTGTCTTTCTCAAAATGCCAGAGTGCCTCATTAGTGGAGGCCTTGGTTAGTTTGTAGATAGCTGGCAGAGGTGTTTTGTTGTGCTTGTTTCCACTTCATTTTCCCCCGCTATTATAGGAGTTAGTAGAAGTAAAAGCATAGTTTTCACTGCCTTTAATGGGAGCAGAATCTGCTTTTACTTCATAGCTATTTTCCATTCTTCTGGCACTACACAGAAACGCATGTGAAGTAAGGTGACTTGGCGGTGAAGGTTTCGAAAGCCAACACTAAATGCAGATAACATATTTTTTACTAGTTATGCACATTTACAGGCTCTGACAGAAATTTAAGAGAAACCCTATATGGAGATGTCATTAACCAAGATTTAAATTTGAGAAATACAGGAAATATGGGCAAACCTGAAATTTAAGGCTCACATTTAACGTCTCTCTACTTAAAACAAATCAGCAAATGGGGCAAGGCTGTGAAGTTCATTAATACCCGAAAAAATGAACATGAGACTTACCTGATTCCCGCATCTTTTCCTTGAATGTACCAGTTCTGTTAGAGGAAAGCTGTGCTGCTTTTTCTGTCTTTTGGAACTTGTAGAGCCAGTCCAGGTCCTCCCCAGTGTATAGATAAATTGGGTTCCACCCTCTACGACTGAAGAGATACACAGAAGGTTCTACACCAGTTTCTCACCACCAGAGATAACTCAGAGCATGATTATAAATTTGGGTCATAAGTTTGTCCTGAATAGTTATGAGAGGTAATGATGCATGGGAAGTAAAACATTTTATTGATGAAGAGAACATAATTTTCAGGGTCAGTTTTAGAAAGCCATATGTTTTTATCTATACATTCAACACAGAAACAAGCATGAAGCTTGGCATTTGAAAGGTCAGATTTTAAATTGAAGCCATTGTTCAAACATCTTCCTCTGCGATGAGAAGCAGAAACAGCCTAGGTGAAGCAAGCTAAGCCTTCCCCACTCCCTGTCTGGCTCTCTTATGCACAAGGGCAGTCTCAGGGTTACCAGTAGGTAGTTCTTCCTTGGGCACCAGTATGCCCAGGGGATGAAACCTGTGCAGGACAACTTCCTGACCATAGCTGATGGACACGTGTCATGGCCTCTGCTGCCACCAGCCAGGGCATCGTGCACTGCTTCGGGGCTGGGCACCTGGAGCACCAGCCAAGTGCACCGGTGGGGGCGGGTGGAGAGTGGTGACACCAGCTCATCAGCAGGCCCAAGGGTTGTCAAGACCTTGTGGGTGCAAAGGCAAAGGAGATTGAAAAGGAGTTAGCTGAGAGATGATACAACTGCTTTGCAGAGCACAGCCACAACGGGAGCTGTAATCACAGAGGAAAGAGAGTGTCTGTCTGAAACACTATTTCTGCTTTTTTTGTGTAAATATAGGAACTATGACTTCATGTCTCACACTTCCAGAGACGTATTCTCAGGCTTGTTTTCTTCCATATCAGGGCTCTAAGAAATCCAAAACACGTCTCTTTATTTCAGTTCTGGCTGGAGGTTAATCTCTAGAAACAAGTAATGTAACATTTCCATCTATCTTTTCTACTCTTTTGGCGGTTTTAATTATACTAATATGCTATGACAATTTAAACAAGATACATCTCAGCTTCTGGCCCGCTCTGTAATGGTTCAGCTGCTGCATGTGCTCCAGCATATTTTGCTCAGACAGGCTGCTGCTGGAGGCAAGGGGGAGGCAGAATAGTGCCCCCCTGTCATGAGAGGTTTCATTCACTGATCATTGTATGTTTGACAGATTCTTTGTCAATGTCAAGTGTCTTTTGTGGTTAAGCCCAGTAAAGCTAAAACAAAAGGTCTCCTAGATATTAGATATATAGTGACATTACTGAATTCACTTGGAGGCAGTAATTTTTTGTCAGCCTATGAAAAGAAAAATAGAGCTAATGGGAAAACAAAAGGAAGATGCTGGCATGCTTTTTTAGCTATTTTTGTTTATGTCAGACATTGTGATTGACATCTGGCTCAGAAGACCCCTTCAACCATTGAGTCTGGTGGCATGAAACAGAACAAAGAGAAATTGCCAGACAAGAAAACACCCCTGGCTCAGAAGGCACTGCTTTTTGTTTATTTTCTTTTAAGCGTTTCATTTCAGTAATCAGTATTGTTACACAAACGTAGTTCACACACATGCACCCCCCACTTACTAATTAGACTTTTAAGTTTCCTTGTGTTTGCTTTTTTCCTGCTTGCTTGAATGGCACCAGAGTGCTGGTTTGGTTGGATGACAGTGTGTCATAACAGTGATGTTTGAGGTTAGTGAAAACTGACGTGAAAAATACAATCCACTGGCCTTTAACCGAAATAGCAGCTCTGGTTTTTGTGGAGTTGGCAGGCAGCATTTTTAAACCCCTTTCATGGGGAAGGCAGTTACAACATGTTTTTCTCTGTATCAAGCAGTTCCATCATGAAGTACATTATCTATGTCTGTTGTCATATCAGGATATTACCTTTGAAGAGCAGTTTGCTGTTTCTTTTGTGGGCACTGCTCTTTTGAAGTGTCCTAAAAGTGTCAAGGTAATTTCATGGTCATTCTCCAGGGCCAAGCCAAATACAAAGCTTTAAAATTTGTTGAAGAGTGATTTTAGGGAAATACCAGAGATCAGAATAAGTCCCACAGACACACAGCACCAAGGAGTCTTTGTCACCATTCTGCAAGTGATGTAAAATTTCAAAGACTTGGTCAAAATTACGTATCAGCAGGAGGAAATTATTCCTTAAATTTCTAACTTCATCATGAAAGTATGATGTTTAACATAATAACAAAATAAGACTTCTCACAAGATGAGAGCAAGACAATCTATCAGCCACTTCCCTTCATACATTTATATGCTAAAATCATATCAGAATGTTTGCCCTAAAAAAAAAGCCCTAATCACTTTAAAAAAACTTTATGGAAGTTGGCCCTTGAATGCATCTCATGTGCTGGAGTTAAACATGCTTGCAATGTTTTAACAGGGTACCTTTCAGTGTAGAACACTGGGGTGTATTCTCTTATAGAAGCAGACACTTAAATCCCCCCAGCATTAATAGCAGATATGCTCACACATAGAGTGGAGAATTTTGTTCTGTTTCTTTGCACAGTGCTCTAAAAAGAACTTTGAAGAAATTGAGAAAAACAGAGAGCACAGTATATTAATTTTAAGGAGATGAAAGCAGTACATGTCACTCCTAAATTTCATGGAAAATGCACCGTTAGTAACAAAGATGAGTAGAAAATTTCAAAATCATTCTGAGAAGCATTAAAATCAGTCTTCCCTGATTTTCTGTTTTCCCCCTCTTTTCAAAGCACATACATTAAACTCATTTTATGCTTATAATATATATAATGATTCTAGACAACATAAGAAGGACACTAGGATTCTTCCTATTTCAATGTATAAAGTGGCAAGCCAATTTATGCAGCTTAAACCATTGCTAAAGAAGATGTATCAAAAATTGCCTGTGATCATTACAAATAACAGCCTGAAATGTTCACAAGAAGCTGTTTGCTTATCATATTTTCATTAAAACATCTTTTCACCTGCTTTGCTTTTCCCATGCCTGTAACCTGCATTGTAATCAGTCTTATTAACTGAGAACATAAATATGATTTATTATGGTCTGATAATGGAAGCTGCATGGACCAAGAGAAGGGATATATTGTCCTTTGATAAAATGGCTCTTTTCTCTCAAATAGAGCTCTATCATGAGAGCACGCAGAATGTAGTGAGTGATTATTTCCTGAGGGTGAATGATGGCAGAACCCTACAGAAAATCTTCTTGTTGGCCATGACAGCCTCCGAGTGTCCCCAAATCTCACCGAGTTTGACAACCTGCAGACACTTTTGATGAACTGTATTCTTCTGTCAGAGACAGCCTGTCTGGGAGGAGAAAAGGGAACCTTTATCGTCTGATCTGCTATTATTGTCTTGATCTTTTATAAGCAATCTCTAATGCACATGAATATAATATCCTTTCACAGAAGTGCCAAACATAATAGAAATGTAGTTAAAGGACCCTTTTCCCGGTTATGTAAATGTCCTAATACCGTAATTAGAAAAGATGGTTTGTGAATGATAGTGGTAAGGAAAGGGTAATCAAAATGTTTTAACATTATCTTTCTGTTTTAAAGACCAAAATCTGTGATAAATAGCATTTATGGTAGATATGGAGAACCAGCTTGCGCTGAAGATTTTACCTAAAGACAGACTAGTTTTGAGTGTAAAACTGGTGTTATATTTTCATGAAACACATAAATGGCAGCTGGTCTTAAGCTGGGAATGATTACTGGCAGATATGACTTAAAGAAAATGAGTATTCCACTCAGAATCCCTCCATGGCTGCTACAGAAAAAAACAAAGCGTTATTATTAAGTAGTGTATTTGGACAAAGGCGTGTTCAAGACCAACTAAGTTCTCCAGCAAATCTTCCTTTTATCTACGGCCAAAAGAACAAGCATAGCAAAATCTTTTTCAATTAACAGCTGTACACATTAGCAAAACACCCGTCTTTCTCAGCTCAAGCAGTCTGGCTTATTTATCACAAAAAATTAAATGTTTGGGGGGGAAGGTTTCCAAGTTCCCCAGTAAAAGCAAGATACTTGATTTTTCATTAACCTTTTGACATCTGGAGCTGGGATGTCCCAATATTAACTACTAATGGTCTTTTGCATTACCAGTTGGTGTTGAGAGAAGTCCCAATTGTCAGAGTCAAAAGGTTAATCAGCAATTTCACACCAGTGATGTGGTCAGAGTTTGCATGTTACCACCTAAACAGGAGGAAGAAGAAAATAAACTCATTAACAGAAAACTACATCCCAACATTACTAAATCACTCTTGGTTTTTTGTTTTCTTTGGGGGTTTTTGTTTGTTTGGTTTTGGAGGGGGTGTCTGTGGTTTTTTGGTTTGTTTTTGATGTTGTTGGGGGGTTTTTTGCAAGAAAATATTTCGTTTACTAAATATCCTGACTTTTTAGAGGACTTTGCAAGCCTTTGCTGAGAAGTCCAGGTCCAAATATTTGACCAACTTGTTTGGTGCATTCTACTTTCCAGAAGAAAAAAAAAAGTAAACTTTTACTTACCCACCAAGTGTCCAGTCCAGGCCAGTGAGAGGGAAACATCTTCTCTGTCTGTTACCCACGGAGATTTTAAAAAACCTGTCCAAATAGGCCTAATTCAGCCTGAGAGTTGTGTTCTGTCTGCTGGAAGTGAAGGAAACTGAATGTCCCTTTATTAAGAAGGCATTTCATAGTGCAGATGCCATATCAGAGATAAAGTATATCCAAGAGCAAAAACCTGAGTGTAGACTTTTCCCTTCCACCCCTCTTTCTGTCTTGATTGTAGAAAATAAGCCAACAGTAGCATTCCCTTAACAAATATGGACAGAAATATTATTTCATGTGAAAATACCCATATAAACAGCCATGCTACTACCTCAGCTGGTACCACTTGACCAGAAATAGCCATAGCATACTTTAACTTGGGGCCCAAGAGCTCTCCTATCCATAGCAAAACCAGATTTATTTTTTAAAACAAAGTATAAAATATTGCTGACAACATTACAGCTTGGCATTTGCTAACAATAACAATATTCACACAAAATGACTTCTCATTTGTCCTCATAATATATGAAATTGTTAATCACTCTTTGTGTGTTTAGCCCTGTTCAAAAACCTTCTGATGTTACCATATTGATAAGGCCAGTTCCATGGTTTTGAGACATTCTATCTTTTTCCTATGTCCAAGACAAATACGTAGTGAGTCTTGCCCGAAACAACCACCTTTATATATTTTCTGCATATTTCTGGATATTTTCTGCATCAGATAGTTCCTCTCATCTCTTGCTCCAGTTTCATCAAAATCTATGGCTAAAATCTTTCCTCATTTGATTGCCTCACTTTAAATGAGGACAGGATTTTACCCTGAAATGTTCTGAAAAAATTAGCAATCTTTCCAAGTGCCCTATTACTTAGTCCACCAATTAGCTGACTATGGAGCCTGAGTGTCCTTGTACATCATCCCAGTCCCCATCTGTATACTTGGCTGCATATGTTTATGCAATTAGAAATGGTGAAAATCTAATAAAATTAGGACAAATCTGAGCAAGCCATAATTCTGTTTAATCTCTCAAACTGGATTGTTGAAAGCTTGCTGAATTCCCCAAACCTCTCTCAGGTGCCAATGAGTGAGTCAATATCATACCAAAGCTCTCACAGCATAGCAGACAGAAATTGTACTTCCAGAATCTCATACACACCCTCAAATAATGAATCTAATGTTTCTGAAGTCAGGAAAAAAAGACGTTTCCTCCAGTTACCACCATCATAGTTGGTGGCCTACAGTGTAAAAAAAGAGCACAGGGCAGATTTGCATGGGGAGGGAGTGGTCACTTTAAAGGCCCATGCCTTCCTATACTGTACATGTATGTATGTACTGGAGGACTCCAAGTCTCCTGCCTTCAAGGGAGTACCACTGACATTAGCACACTTGGCTTTGCTAGATCCTTTTGCAAGCCCTGAGAAACATAACATGATGGGAGAACAAGGTTTTCTTTCACCCCAATGTCATGCCTGTCCAGACTTTGCCTTGAAAAGCCTGTTTTGCACTTAGTTTTGTAGTGTGGTGGTAATTGGTGGTTTGCATAGAAAGAACCACCAGTCTGGAATAGTCCCAGACCACTTCACATCTGTGTCCTCTCACCACAGACCATTCAAGAGAAGCTAAGCAAGGAAATGAAGAATGATTTTGGCTTAAATTAGGAGGAGTTTTCCTTGAAAGGGAGAACAGAATTATTTAGAGTGGAAGCACACTAGATCAATTAATAACTCTGTTCTTGGAAGAGAGACCCTGGGATCTTTTATCTCAGGTTGTGAGGGCTTTGGGTTTATATCTAAGCCAAACTATGTATTTGTTGCAGAATGGGGCTCTTCAGTATAAGGATAAGGTAAGGTTGTGGGATTGAGTCCATAGGTCAAAAGAAAATGTTGTCTGCAGATCAACTAGTTCCTTTTCTTTCTCCCTCTCCCCCCCATATTCATTTATTCATTTTCCTCATAGACTTTATCTTCAAATATGTGCCTTGTTTACTCTTTAAGATTTTGGAGAATTTTAGCAAGGAGATGACCTGCCCAGAAATAAGTATGCCATAATCACACAACTGAGGTACTGTTCCCACTCATACATTTTGGGATTCTGAGTTCATAGAAAATAGAGCTGGAAGGGATCATCCAATACCTGACAACATTCCCCAGATTTTTGACTACTCTGTCATAGAATTGCTCCCGTGATAGGTACTTTATCACCACTCAGTCAATTATCCCAACAGATAACTGTCCTTTCCTAAGTGACAAATATAGTCTAGCTATGAGAGAGACTGATTGCTTTCTTAGACATTATACGTTTTGCTCAAATACAACTTAAATGCATTTATTCCTTTCACCTTGTTTTTTCTATTTCTGTCTCTGTTACCAGTCCTTCATCATTTTTTTTACTTCACCTTTTCCCCTACAACCTTACCTTCCTACCTTCTATATTGTCACTCCCTTTCTTTTTTGTGTTCTGAACTTCCTACCTTCTATATTGTCACTCCCTTTCTTTTTTGTGTTCATTGGTACCCTTGAATTTCTTTTCTTCTTTTTGTCTTTCCAAACACATGAAAACCAAACTCTCCTGTGCCATCAGCCTCGCTACAGAGACCTATCTCTTCTCATCTCCCAGAAGGGAGCTAAAATGCCACATTTTCATTCATTGCATCAGAACCACTTTTCTTTAACAATAAGAAATTAAATAGACGTATGCAAATTCAAGTCTAAAGGTGATGTTCTAGAGATGTGACTGAAAAGCATACCTAGCTAAGGGAAGCCACGATATGCTCTGAACATGCATATGCAGGGATAGGCATTACATAGCCTCTAAAAAAGCAAATCAGAACTCATGGAAAATAGATGCCTGATTCCTGCTGACTGTTGGGGTGCTTCATGTACAAAGTGAGTTAGAACACGGATTAAGTGACTTTGTCTCAAATTTATGCCAGGGAAACTATCATCCAAAAGAGTTAAGGTGGAGCACCACCATAGGCAGAAAATTATTTTACCTTTGTTCCATCAAGTCAGGCCCATTGCAATATTGTAATGTACGTGTGATACATTACAGTACTGTTCCTGGGGCACCGAAGCTTGCTTGATCTAACAGGTGTTTGGGGATCTTAAGATAATCTCCAAAATTCAATGCAGCTCAACCACCAGTGTTTCTTAAAAAACAATTGTTTCAACTTACTCTCACAATTTTTGACAGAAAATTATCAGAGGCAACTACTCCCGTTACGGCAGAAAGTATGATAATGGGGAGGACTAAAGAAAGCTTCTTTCACACTTAAGAGCAGAAAACAAGTTTGTTTTCCAGCACATTGTTGCCGCAATATAATTTTTTAAATGGCATTATTTTCCTGTCTGTTTTGACCAGGGTCTGTGCCTGAAAGTGCTGAGTGCAGTCACCTGATAAAGGAGGGGTTTGCACTAGCACTGAGGATGCCCAGCAGTGAGGAGCTCAGGCTGTGCCTCTCCATAGAAGGTCCGAACATAAAGCAGGGGAACATTTGGTCTTCGGAGACAGAAGTTCCTTGTGCCTTGTATGATCTCAGGCAACATATTTCCTCTCTCCAAGCCTCATTTTTTTCTCAAAATAGGGACTGACAGCTTCTTGTCTTCTCTCTCTGGGGTTGTAGCTCTTTTGGCTAGTGGCTGTTCCTGATTATGGGTAGGACTGATGACTGTGAGTTTGACCTCCAGGAGGCCTATGGACACTTCTCTATTATATTTGTTAATGAAGTCTCCTGTCTTATCCAATCAAGACAGAAAAGGTAAGTCAGATCAGAGGAAACGGGCTCAGCACAAAATGGCAGCCTCAGTGCAGTGGAGTCAGAGCCATTAGCTATTGACTACAATAGAGATATTGAAACTGCATCAGGGATTTCTTTTTTTTTAATTGCTATTTAGGGATTTAAATGAGATTTTTAAAAAGAAAGAAAGACAGAATGTTTAGTCTACAATCACTCTTTGCTGCCAATACAGGCTATCATATAAATTACTTAGACACTTTTAAAAATACATTATTTACTCAATAACCCATAATGGGTCCAGAGCTCCTTTTACATGCTATTATAGAAGTATATAATTGCTGAATTTTCAAATGGATATTTCTTCTAGGCAATAGTCTGTAATGGCTCCTTCAAAGCTCTTAGGCTTTTATCATATGAAGGCCTAAGTAGAAAATGTTTAGTTCACTGATCACTGACCTAATACAGAGCAACAGCTTCTCTAGAACAACTATTGTCTGTTAGGGCACATGATATATGAATGACATTTAAAAAAATTCTTGGAAGTATGAGCTAGGGAAAAATTACTGTTCATGTGCAAAGCAAATACTGTTGATGAGATCCTCTAAGTTCTTTTGTTTGGTTCTGCTTGGCTTAGTTTTTTAGTTTCTGTGCGGACCCAAGAGCAAGAGAAAACAGTTGGTTTTGTGTATGAAATGCAAACTCAGTCTAGGACCCATTCAGATCAATGAGAGATATTTCAATTTTCTCAGAGGTCATTCAGTTCAATTAAAAGTTGTCTAAAACGAAAATGCAATGTAAGAAGCTGAATTCTGAAATCAGAGAAGTAAGGGAATGCTGCAATGGGCCAAATCACATTTCTGAAAGTTATGCTGAACACAGAAAAACCCATAGGCCTATCCTGAACTTGATCTAGAAAGGAAATAGGCAACTTGACCTGTTTTCAGCACTACTGCTATGAATCTCACAATTACTGAGCTGCTGTTCTCTCCTTACATTTAGCTTTGAAGTCTGCTGTTTCCATTTCAGACACAAAGAAAGGTTTGGGTTCCTGAAAGCTTGGTGTAAGAAAACACATTTTTCTATCCCTACACACTTTGGGCAGTAAAGTTCTTGGCACTAATGCCAAATAAATGTCAACTGGGTCTAAGTGCAGGACCAAGCGAGGATGAATGTGAGCTCAGGCCAGTCAGCAGAGACCCTCAGAGAGGCTGAAGGTCACCTCCAGCTCTCACCCCAATGTACCAAGGCAGAGGTCCTTGCTGGGTGCACAGCTCCCTCACAGACTTGGGGCCAACAGGACGTGCAGCTCACCCAAGGAGGCTACTGAATAGCCAGGTTAAGAGCTGGGTGTGATCTTAGCACCCATGTGCCATCAAACGAGACCAACTATACCCAGCACAGTGCTGTTTTGTGTGTGAACTGACATCACAAGCTCTCCCATATCTTTTATCGCTGGATTTCTCCAGCCTCATAAGGCTGCCTGGGACTCCTAGTATTCTGGCATGATTAACACAAAAAAATAGAGTTGCTGGCAATTCTAATAGTTCCTTCTGTTTGATGCATCTGATCGAAGACAAACTGAAATCACAGACCAATATGCACCCAGGCTGCACCAGTTAGCCTCATCATGCAAATGAGACACTCTTGCAGGTGAACTTATTAGAGATCAAATAGGTTTAGGCACCATGGATAATGAAGGCAGAGCGCTTATGTTGCAACAGTCAGAGCTAGAATTTAATCATGTTGTTGATACCTACTACTGCAGCGAACAAATAGAAACAGCCACAAAAATCAAACTGTTAGAATGAAAGGAAGGTATAAACCAGAGAAATAATAAGAATATTATTTTCAAGAAGGAAAAATCTTGCATATTAGATCTGGAAAGACTTTGAGCCCTGCTTCTTTCAGCTGAGTGCTGGATAAGGGGAGGTTGCAAGGAGAAGCTGATGGGGTGTCACTGTCTGCTCCAAGAAAGAAATGTCTCCTATGTACCTGTGGAGATGGTCCTGCAAGGGGAGAGGAGAATGCCAAGCAGCACACTGCTTGAAATCAAGGATGGAGTGACACATAGCCCACACTGGGAAGCAGCATCTAATAGGAAAGAATTAAGAAAGAAACAGAGAAACAGCCTCCTGGGATGGAATTTATAACAAAAGTTACACAACTGACAGGCTGGATTAGCAATTTGGTAGACATTAAGAATAAATAAATTCTGCAGAGGCATTAGCCCCTTCTGTTTCAAAAGCCTCTCACACACACTACCACCATCCTTCATGCAAACATCTGGGGGGACCTTGAGCAGGCCCACTAAGGTTTGCCTGTTTTAAGGAGCAAAGATGAGAATCAGCAGGTGAAATCTGCATAAGGGAAACATTTGGATTCCTTTTGGCAGACAAAAATGGATAAAAATACCACTCAGCATTTCTTCTAATACCAGTTGGTAGTAGAAGAGCTCCAAAGATATCAACAGGAAGCCCTAGAGGTTAGAGGGAATGATGTAACCATATGTGACATAATGCCTGTTGTAGAGATTTCCTGGAACTGATCAGTGCCATTCATGATAACAGCAGCCAGTGAGAGTGTGAGGACTGGGTGCAGGCCCAGGCAGCATTCAGGCGTTGGATATTTTTCTTTCTCATTTAACACAATGTCTGGTCTTTTTGTTTCAGATGTATAATAGAATAACTGTGTGGTATTTCCATGCAGCTTTGTCTGGGAAGACTTGGAAGCAGCACACTTACCAACAATGTGCAGCTACTCCCACACAAAGGGTCGCAGAAAGAGAGAACTGCAGAGGTGGAAGGACAAGGAATACTCCAGGCTCTTCCTTCCTCTAGAATATCCTCCCCTCCATTCCTCTCTTATTCCTAGAAGTATAAGGTGCAGTGAGGTCATCCTCATCAGGATATTATTTTATGCCTAGTCTATATACAAACACTATGAATTGCAATCTATATTTAATGGGAGGCCTCGGATCTGTGAGAGTGGGTGGAAACTGATAGTGAGTGACATGGACACTGACAATGGCACACAAACTCCACAACACTCTCAAAACTTTTAATTGCATTTTAAAGTAATGTAACAAGGCAATGTTTAATGAGTACTTTGTTTAAGAAATTCTGACTTTATAAGCTAATTAAAGAGAAGGGAGGGTTACTGCACTAGGGCAAGAAATCGAGGCTGCTGAATGTCTATAATACAGCAACATGTAGTTCAGATTCAATTGGCAGCCTTGCAAATCTCCAGCCAGCCAGCATGAATGATTACTTTTTTTTTTATTTTTGATGGGCAAATAAATTATTATTATCATCATGATTATGTTAATAGAAAAAAGTAAAGGATAGGCAAGTACTTTTTTTGCCAGGGCTGGTAAATTTTCATGACACTTTCTGCAAAGCTGTCATATGGTTGGGTTAGATGAAACTAGAAGGCTTTATGCGCATAACATCTAACTTTAAACATTCTTCATGGAAACTTACATGGCACATAATTTACATATTCAATACCAGTGACAATTTACTTCTCCCATCTGAGCAGGGCTTTCAACTATGCCACTTGAACTAAATTAATAAACAGTAATTAGAGAATGTTGTGCGAGCGAGCTGTTGATGTTGAGAAGATTCTAATCAACACCTTCTTTTAAGGGCCAATTAAAGCTGAATGTATGCAATATAAACATCTTCTTGTATTTAGACATGAACTGGCGAACAAGGTAAAAAATAAAAATCAGAACAATTACAGCAGGTTAGAGATGATCCAATGGAATGATGAATCTTCATTAATTACTGCTGAAAGTAGCAGTAATTTCTAAAAACCACTGGCCACCTTCCATGGTGAAGCACTGACAACTTGTGCAAGTTAATTCTGACCAGAATAAACCTTAATGCTTTCGTTGTCAGGCTTTTCTCTCGAAGCAGCACTGTAGCTGCCTCCAATTTCCACTGCAGTATTCACCTGTCTGTAAGACAACCCTGCATCTAAAGTGGGTCCAGAGCTGCAGTAGAAAGAAGGCTTCCCTGGGGGGAGGCAGTAAAGGTGAATGTAGCCATCCCATTACTGCTTCCTCGTAGCAGAGAGAGAGGCTCCCTGGCAGGTGATCTGGGGAAGGATTTGCACGGTGCAGCCCCCAGCAGCACTGCTAGTGGGAATACAAACACAAGGATAAGCCTAAGTGAGAGGTAAAGCTGCCCCAAATTGTCTCAAATCTATTACTGGGGAACAGGAGCTGTTATGCCAGATGAGCTAATGAACTTGTATCTGTTGCTGATGAGTAGTCCTTCATCCCACCAGAAAGATAAGGTGGTTTATTGCTGAAAGGTGAATTCAAGACAACCCTTGTTTCCAAAATTCTGGAAAGAGAGAGGAAAGGCCATCTTTGATTTAAACAGAGAGGATCCTTAGTGTACCAAAGGGAGCCTGCAGTAGCAACCCAGGCTTGTGTATCACCATTATGAACTGTCAGTAAGTTAAAAATGAGCATAACTTCATCCAAACCACAGCTCACTGCTTCCTAAAGCACATCTTAAAAAAAAAAAGTCATCTAAGCGGATGCAATGAAGCACATGCAAAATTTGTCCTCCAAGTTAGAAGATACAACAGGCTAATAAAGGTAAGAGAAACATCTGTTCCAATACTGCACCAGTATCATTTGGAGAAAATGACTGCATCACTTACGGCCGTTTGGTATCCAGAAATACTACCACAGTAATGGGATGTTGTCACCTCAGGCTCTACTGAAATCTACAGGAATTTTACTTGTTTAAGAATATAGGATTAGGCACATGATCAGTGTTTCTTCCCTTTGAAAATAAACATTTCCACTTACCATTTCTATAGCGGTGTGAGATCATTATCTTGTGATAGTATTTTGTTCCACTGGCATTATCTCCTAATTAGCTATTTAAAAATATATGTAAGGGGGTGGAGGTGGCGAGTGGACTTGTAAACCTGACAAGTCTGATATGTTCTTACAAGCACTGCTAATCCCAACCATTGAAAACATATTAGTAAAACCAAATTAGCACTTTAAAGAACAACACAGCAAAAAAGCCTTGTGTCTTGAACTCTGGGAGTTCAGCCTGCAGCAGAAGGGCTCTTGCACCCAGAGCAAAGCCCTTGGGCAGAGGAGGGGAACAGGAGCAAGGAGAAGGGGGGACCAGCATGCCAAATGGGTAATCAGCCCTGGGAACAGCGCACCACTGAAAGGCTGACAATACTCTACTCTGACAATACTCTACACTGTGGTCAGCCCTACATTACAGCAGTCTCATCACCTGTTTGGTGTAGGACTTAGGGGACATCTGAAAAGCCAGGCACAGAGAAGTTTACCAGGGATGAAAAGATACAAGTAAACCAAAAAGAAAAGATCTAACAGACTGTGTTCAGTATCATCTGCCCTGTCTCCATATCCTGAGAGGTTATTGCATTTATAGGTACAAAATCATAAAAGCTTTCTCCAAGATGCTTCATAATATATAAGCAGGTCTGATATATTAGTTGTGGAATGGTAAGAATTAGGAAGATGGGTATTCTGGTATGCTGGCCTCATTTCTTCTCTCAAGAGGTAGGCTAAATTCCTAACAAACTCTCTTTGTAAAAAAAGAAACCAGGACACATATATACATGACAGGTCATTTTGGAGGTACTCAGAGACATGCAGGAAGCACCCCCTTGGCAATAGTATTCTTCTAGCAGCAGAGATAAGAACTATGATTTGTTTCTGTTCCTGAGTTGCTTTTAAACCTCAATTCTGTTAGTGTTGGTGATTTTCAGGGTGTTCTGAACAGTGGAAGGCAGCAAAGTAAATGTCTAATACTGATAGTATGAGACAGGCTTTCATCTGCCATTTACTCCAATATCTGCAGTTTGATTCAATATGCATCACACAATATTAGCTTTGTTCTGACCAGATGGAATTTCTAGGCCTGAATCTCCTTGCCATAACCATGATCCATCAATTAACCTCACAGCAAACAGGGAGGTACAGAGGAAAAACTGAGGTAAGCAGGAAGGGAATGAGTCTACATTAATGTCCTCTGCATATTTTTGCTTTCCATTGAAAGTTTTCTGTTGCCTAACATCACTTCATGGAATCATAGAATGATTTGGGTTGGAAGGGACCTGAAACATCATCTAGTTCCAACCCCCTGCAATGGGCAGGGACACCTTCCACTAGACCACGTTGCTCGAAGCCCCATCCAGCCTGGACAGCTTTGGTCATTTTTGTCACACCTCTTCAAGTCCACTTAGTGAATAAATTAAATTAAATTCCTCACTTGTTCTTGATACCTTTTAAATGCAAACCAAGCCTCTTGGCTTTTCATACCTGGACATCTACTTCTCTAAAAATGCTGTTGGATAATTTCTCTTTCTTTCATAGGCTGGTGCTTTGGCCCATGTGCACCCTGTGCACTCCCTGTGGCTCATGCATAACTGCAATGGACGATTAGTCCAACTAAGTCTCCAGCAATTTCAATGGCTTACGCTAGAGTAGATGGGATACAATATGTAATTTCAGCTTTTTTTGTAAGGGTTTTCACTCGTTCTGTGAACTAAATCATTTTATCAGTTTCTCTCTTTTTCTTTTTTTTTCTTTTTTAAATTTGTCCCATTAAACTACAGAACTGGAACATATTCATGAATAGTTTCTTTCTGCTATAACTGAAGGAGTTCCTGACATAACAAAAACTGGTAATTAACTGGCTCGAAGACTTTTACAATAGCCTCTTTAAATAAGTCCTAGTATGCGGCACTTGCAGCATTGACTCCACATTGCTGATACCACTGCAATGCACCCTCTGTTAAACAAGGTTTGCTACTCTACCTCAGCAATAATTCTTGGCTGTTTTCTTCACTGCTCTCCTACTTGAAAACACCAAAATCCTCCCCACATTTCTTTGTGTGGAAAAGGCTACCAAGCTCCTCCACAATGGCTCCCTGCTCTCAATATGCTTGGCTCTGTGACACTCCCTTAAACACTCCATTAGCAGAGGGCCACTTGCTACCAGCACAAGGACCAAGTGGCAGGTCTCCAGGGCCTGGGCACAACTTGGCCTCCCTTCCTTCCTAGTGCCACAGCTGTTCTGTGCTGTTGGCACAGATGTATTTTGGCACGCTCTGGCAGTCCCCACGACCTGCTTCTGACCCACACCTACTCAGAACAGGAAGGGTTCTTCCTGGTAGAAGACCCAGGATTTGATTTTTCAGGTTTCACTCAGCAACTGCTGCATGTTGGCTTTAAGCATAATCGGTTTTGCATACTCATGCTTATCTCCCCTGGTTACAGTACACTCTGTTTCTGATGAAAATATTACTCTGATGAGTCTTTGGCTCCACCATACTTTTATACTTCCTGCTAACTAGCTCAAGCCTTATTGTTGCAGTTCCTAATATTTTGCATCATTTGTAGAGCTAGCAATTTAGTTTGTAAATATCACAAAAGAAGTTTTATTATATATCTTCCCCCAGTGCTTCAGACAGATTGGTTGACTGTGGAACAATTACATACATATGTGCTAGCCTATATTTCTTGTAAAATCAAATCATGTAAGGATGCCTTAGCCAGAACAACCCATAAAGCTAGACAAGGAATGGAAAAAAAATCTCCAAATACGTACAGCTTAAGTTACAAAACTATAAAAAAATAAAGCAAAACTGAAAAAGGCAAAGGAGACAAAATGTAAACATAAGTTTTTATACACTCCGTGTAATATAGAATGAGTGTCATTTTGACATGCTGGTATCATGAGCTGCCAATGTAGTTCAGAAAAAAAGAGATATCTCCAGAATTATGGCAATGCTGCTCTCTCACATCAAAGCTAGTTACAAGATGTATGTCTGTGATTGCCCTAACTGCCTACTTGGAAACCAAACAAGGAGAAATAATTTCCTAAATAATTGCATTTAAAGTGTCCAGAAAGATCATTAATCTTCAGAACCACCTTTGGAAATGAAGCCCTTTTAGTGGGAGCTCACAACCACACCCCTCAGTGCAATGAGTGCCTCATGGCAGCTGAAAGCCCCCCCAAACCTGTCGCACTCAGGCCTTCTGTAGCACGTCAGTGAAGCAATTGTAGCACATCCCTAAGTTGATTTCGTGCCTTTGAAAAATCTCCTCCTTAACACAAATACTCCATCACTGTCAGCTGAACACATTTAACTTTTGAATTAATGTTATTTTCCAGAGGTCAGACATGTGACAGTAAAAATAGTCTTTTGCCAAGCCATGTATTTCAGGTCTGCATCTGAATTTCCCCAGAGTCCGGTACTGCTTAAATATGAGTAACTGACTCTGGCTCATCGCTAATGCAAAACTTCTGTTCTCTGGATTCCTTCCCCACACAGGCATGGGGAGACACATCCACTCGGTGCCCTCTCCCACAGTATGCACTGCTTAGCAGGTCAGATAGACCTAACAGCCAGCATCTAGCAATAAGGGCAGTCATTTTCCTTCTCATTTTGTCCCCATCCCAAAGATTGCCAGGTGTTTCGGTGGAGCTTTAGATGGTAGCCACAAGGTTTGTGAAGACTCATGTGTCCACCAAGGGCCACAGCTGCCTGGCTGCAGTGGCACCACCAGCGTCGCTGCTGGTCTGCCTTACACTCATATGGTGGTGGAGTGGAGCAAAAGCTTTTGGGAAGAGGGATAGTGGCTGCTAACTCACATGGGTGGACTCTTACAGAGGAAGGCAAAGCCAGTCTCCACTCTAAGGATGATCTATTTTGTATCACATAGCAATTGTATGAAATACCAAACCAGCACTCTGTACAATGTTTTTTGGAGGTTATACAGATCTAGGATGTTCAGAGGTATTTCAGGAGTTTCTGGAGGCACATGCAGCTCGAAGGTGCCTGGGCTCTGGCTTCAGTGGAAACAAGCACGATGTCTGCCCACCATTCCAATCCCTGTGACTCCAGCAGCCATTGGTTAGCTGCAGTGTGCTTTGGGACAGATCTGATCTGTGCATGGTGTTGCAGCCCAGTCCCCATCATAAGCAAAGTCACAAATTTCTGCAGCACAGTTTCACAGCAAACCTGCTCTCAACCAATTAACTATTAACAGTACCAACTAATACTGCATAAGCATTGACATAAGCTTTCTCCATGCAATCATGCTATAAATCTTGTTCACTGCTCTGAACTGCTGAGAGGATTTGGAGGACACAGCCCCCCTTCTCCAGACCTATCTCCAAATGTACATGGCTGACTTCTATGACTTCTTTTCTGCCTGTCTCTCAGCACAGGTGGGGTCCAGATTTTCTGTCAGTTAAATTTTGTTTTCCAGCCTGCTTTGTAATTCAGATACTGTTTTGGTTCACTTGGCTGGCATGGAGTCTTTTCACCACACCCTTGTCTCCTCAGACAAACAACCTCTTTTCTAACCTCTGGCAGAGCTAAACCTACTGAGTAAGAAGAAACAGTAGTTAAGGCATAATAAATAAAGCCACCCTGAAGAAATACCTACACAAAGCAAGATGAATGGGCATCATCTACCTGGACAACGCTACTGCTAAACATGGGAGGAATAAATCAGACTTGTCAGGAGCACTAGGATACCTGACAAACAGGGAATGACATTTCTTGAAACCGTAGTTGTATCTCTGCTTGTTTGGATCAAACACTTGTAATAGTTGTGGATTAATTTCCTTCCCATAGTCAAAACAATAAAAGCCAGGCACCATTTTATTAATTTCCAAACCAGCGTCAGATAAGCAGAATTGCATTTAAAAAAGTAAACACCCTGCCATAGAATTGGAGGATATGTAAGCATTCGGGGTTTTTTTCCTGTGTCTATAAAAGGGGAGGGTTTTAGCATTATGAATAGATTTCATTTTGTAAGTTGTGCTACAAAGCACTGATAAGGCCACGGGAAAGCAGCAGAGATTGAGGCAGAGCAGGAAGAAATACCACCCATATTAGGAGACAGCCACTTAGTTGCTCCCATTTAAATAAAGATGCCATTGTTCAGCCAGAAGAATGCACATATTCACAGGCCCCGCACAGAATAGCTCAGTGTATCTAGAACTCCAGAAGTGTCCAAATTACAGCCCCAGGGCCAAAACTGCCCTTAAGTCTTTCTGAAGAATGACCCTCTGCTTAATTAATCAGTGCTTTAACTGTGAGTGATCCCAGGACACCCTTTTCTCAGGCCTTTTTCTTAGCCCTGCTTGTTCAGAACAAACCTTTAAATGTTCTCTGAGTGATTTTTGACCATTTTTTTCCCCTTTCAAGATTATTATTTCCTGTTTTACTGTGAAAGCTCATTAGAAACGAAGACCAGAATCTAGATGATCTCAGTTCAGTTTACTTGGATAGGAAATGACTGACTCAGGATGGAGAGACACTGCCTTCCTTTCAAGACCTACCAAAAAAGATTAAGTCCATGGACTCCCAGAATACTGCTGCTGCAATTTTCTTTCATGTACTATATAAGAATTATAGCAGGGCTGTTGAGTTTGCACATGCTATTCTGTTAGTCATATTTGATCCCATCACCATAACTCCAGCTGCTGTGCATGGGATCTTACCAAGATCTCTTTCCCATTTACTCTGCACAAGACAAGTTTGAATTTGCAGCACTGAGAACTCCTTCTTGCTGTCACAAGCCCGATTATCTGGATTCTCATAAAGCTTTTTTTTTCTTTTCTGTTGGAGTAGAACTGACATTTGATGGCAACTAGAAATGCATGAAGGCAATGAAAAACACTGTGCAAAATTTTCCTCCAAATTGGCCTCCATCTTGTCTACCTAGCTTTGATGATAAAAGTCACCCTATTCTAACTGAAACTAAACAGAGAAAGTCAAAGATTTTGCTTGAAATGAAAATGGAAGCATTTTTTTAACAGTGTACAGTGAAAACCAAATTAATTTTGACCATCTTTATAAAGTTGTAACAAAATATACAAACTAAAAAATGTCAAGGCTTTAGAAAAGTTAGCATGAATGTTTTGAAATGCTATAATGATAATATAATCTGCAGCTGGGGAAGCTGGAGCCATACTGTTTGATAGGCCCTATCTTATGATATCCAATATTAAGCTAAGTAAAATGATATGACCGGATGGCCTAACTAAATTTAGTAGTCTGGTGAATTGCCACTCTACTAAATTTAGTCAGCCCATAATGGGCATTAGATATCTACAGCCCAAATGATAAAATCTGTCTTGCTTTTTTAGACTCCCAGCGAATGCACAATATACTATGTTGCACTATTAAGAAATAAGCAAATCTGCAAGGAAAACCATGGGAAGGGGGGAAGCAGGACCTTAAGGAACAGAAGGAATCAGGGCGTGTAAATGTACACCCTCATGCTTGACATTACCCTGCAGCAAGAGAAGAAGAGTGGGTGCTCCCCAGATATGTGACCCAAAGGGAGGAGAGGACAGGGGCTCTCCAGGTGTCCTAATCCACTACACCATAAAGCTGCCACTCCAAGTGTAACTTTGTGTTGGAGCCATGGGAAGAACCGTGGTTACAGGTGGGAACTGGGCTCTCTGGGCCTTGCTGCTCTTACAGAACATATGCTGGCTGTGTTTTCCTACAATTCCTTCTACATTTTCCATTCTGGGTTTTGTAATCCTGGTGATAGACGGGGAAGTATATTTCTACATGGATTTCCATGCATCTGTGAGCCAGCTTTACAGCTATGAAAACTGCTAAGTCACTTTTCTTAAAACCATATTTGAGGTGTTACTTACACAGTTCCTGCTGCTTAAGGGGATTTCTTCTCAGTCCATGTGTGCTGTGACCTCTCTACTGGTGTGAAACCACATAGGACACATTTTTTTATTAAATGTGAAATCTAATAAGGCTAGAAGCTTTTAAAACTTCTGCTATTAACAAGTAGAGAATAGAAGTAGGACATGAAAAGGAATCATTATAACATTATTCTGGTGTCCTTAAAAAGAGTTGCATCCTTCTGTCCTCATATAAGAAACTACTGACTGCTCCAGTGATACTTCTTAATTACAGATAAGAAATAGCACCCTTGTGCTCACTTCAGTCCCCAGTACCGCAGTGGAGATGTAGACATGATATTCAGCAGGTTCTACAGATCTAGGTTTATACTGAAGGTTTAATATCAATAAACTACAAGTGAGCTTTGATCCCCTCCCTGCAACAGGCAAATTTAACCTGTCTGAAGTTCTGTATGCATCATTCTCTGCAAGAAGCAGTTTTATTGATCATAGCTGGGTGTACAAGCTCAACAGTTAGAGAGAAACTGGCTTTAAAGAATAATATATCTCAAAGCAATCAGTATAGAAACTCCTCATTTCCTTAACCATTTACACTAAAATGGAACAAACAGATCTATCGTTTTGGTGGGGGAGGATGGGAAGCTTCTAAAAGAGTACCTAAGTAGATATGAAAATAAGATCATTGCAGCTATTACCTGTATGTACTCTGTCCATGTAGACAGTGTTTTAGAAACAAGACAAAGGAGAGGAACAGGGTCTCTAAAATTCAGAGCATTTTGTTAATTTGTGACAATCCAATTTTCAGACAGAATTTGCCCTCTTGCTAGATTTTTAAATCTGAGTTCTCAATAAACTGTTGTGGCAACTGTGATCACTCTGAGTTTCCTCCTCAGAACTTTTGGAAAGGTTGGCCTTTTGGTCCCAGCTGCATTTGGAGATTGCGTAGGGCCCAAACACACAGGACTATCACAGATACCACAACTGCGCCCCTACCCCTCCGAGGTGCCAGCCCCACCCCACCTTAGAGGGGCTGTCAGACGGGAAACCTATTAGACACCGGAGAATCCAACCACAGCATCTAAACACATCAGGAACCAGGGTGCCCTAGTTCTGCTGTTCACACAGTAACTTGTTTTTCTTTTTATAATTATGTCTTAATCATTCTTTATGCTGAAATAATCATAACATATTTACAACCAGACTCTATTTTAATTTTTGTCTTCAGATCACTTTCTATGTGGCCTCATACTGCCATTCTCAGCCCAAATGACACCCTTCCTATCAAAGCCAATTTGGATTTCTTTTCTCAAACACAAGTTTCCAAGGTATTTCTGTCAAATGGTTTACTCAAGTTCAGATGTTGCAAATAGACCTGCTGGTGTAAAGAGGCAGAGCAGCAGCTCTGGATCTGACCCAACATGTATTGGGTTTCTCATCACTGTATTTTGTAACTCTATAACAAAACCTCATTTGTGTAGCATGGCTTCATAATCCAACAGATGTGATGCTTGGCTTCATAACACAACAGACGTGATGCTTGCCTGCTCACTCCAGTTATGCTTCTTGCTTTTAGTACAGACAAATACTTACTGGCAGGTAACCACTAGCATCATTTTTCCAAACATCATTAGCTTTTTTGTGGCAGTCGTTGCTTTTTCTTTTCTGATATGATTTTTCCATCATCTGTCATGGGTAAATATTTGGAAAAATGCATTAGTTTCCCATCATCACTCTTTACAGGAGTTTCACCTAGACTTGCTCATTTACATGTATTCATGTTTTACAAGTTTTCTCCCCCTCAATTTTTAATCAAACCCCTATTTTCACAAGGCCTCCACTTTTTCCTAATTGTTCATCCTTATTATTTTTGTTGAAGGCTGATTTTTTTCTTTAAAAAAAAGCAGCTCCACTGCTCATCCATTTTAAAATCATAATTAACTTCATCTCCTTCCTCATTTGCTAATGGGTCTATTTTCTCTCCAGTATTTCCTTTTCCCCTGGTACACTCATAAAGTCTCTCTTGTTTCTCTTATCCCCTCTGGCTAACTTTAACTCATTCTGCCTTAAGCTGTGGAAAGGGAGACCTTCACAACACAGTACTCAGAACTTCCACACTGTTTTATACTTTCAAAGTCTTTTGCGGACATCAACTCATTAACTTTCATAACATGCCAGTGAGGTAGAGAAGTATTTATAGCTTTATTTTGATGAGGAAAAGGAAGGGGAGGTTCTGAATAATCGATGCTGACTGCAGAGGGGCTGCACCAAGGACCACACCCCATGTGTCCAGGCAGGCAGACAACTAAGCCTGCTGGTGGGCACAACACCAGCAGCAGCAAGGCTGAAAGCTGAGCTCAGGGGAGAAAGTGGAAATTTTGCTTTCAGGTGCCTTTATTTCAGTTTATTTTTCAGGTGAAGACTCCGCAGAGGTTACCCACCTAAGTTTCTGTTCAGTTCTGCTGCTCCTACACGATATTAATACATCTGGCCAGAAACGCTGTGGGAGAAAGCAGTGCAATTGTTTGCCCAGAGGATATTTTCAAAAACCTGTTGTTGCTTTATACAAGTGCCTGACAAACATCTTTACTCTTTGATAGCCATTACTCTTAGAAAAACAATTTCAAAACCATATGCTCAGGGTGCTTGAACTAAGGTTTAACTAGCCCTGTTCACACAGGGGCATATCAAGGGTTAGGTTTATTTTCTCATGCAAATATGACAGCCTGGGCTTCCTGTAATTTTCTTTAGTTTCATTATACCCACATAGCATTATACAGGATTCTCACAGTGTTTCTTAGCTTGTGGTCCATGGATCACTGGTGGGCTACAAGAAACCAGGAAGTGGTGGATGAAACAACTGCGCAATTTCCAAGAAAGACCAAAAGCCTAAGCCATCCGAGCACGTTCCAGTGAGCAAAGTGAAGGGGGTGGAATCAAATTAAAAAATGAACAATCAAAGCCTATCTGAATTTTCTGTTGGTTTGCAAATGAAAAGCATTGTGGTTAGATCCACAACACAGCCTGGGGATATTTTTTTCGTGATCTTAAACAGTGGTTAAACATTGCTTTGCGTGTCTGAAAATCTAAAAAGTTAAATTATTTTCATGAGAATCTTTTCCTCTAAGCTGGTGTCAGCAACGTCTTCATCACCCTTGCTTGAACTGTGGTGCATCACAGCAGTGCTCTCTAGAGCTTGTCGCAATCCTGCCCTTACACCAGCTGACCAAGGGGATCCTTACTGAGCCCCCTGAGGAGTCCTCCCCTTCCCGTTCTGCCCACACTGCCCTCCGTGGCCACCATGCCTATCTCCCAAAGGCACAGCCCCCTCCCAGGGGCTTCCAGGGCTGGTGCCATGCTGCAGTTTATGGGGCTGGCAACCAGAAGAGGTGCAGACCTCTGATTTTCCTCTCTCCTGGGGGACTTCTCCAGGTGGAAAGTGAGAGGTGATGGTCTAGTTCCCTCACCTCCAGTATCTTTTCCAGAAGGAGGTCCAAGTTAGGTGCTGGATCTTCATTTGTATGTGTGTGTGTGTGTGTATGAGGCAGGGGGAAAGCAGGGGAAGTATCCAGTCTCTAAAAGTGACTTGGTTAAGTTCTGTTGAGCAGGAGAGGCTCAGCATACAGCCTGCTTAGCAGACCCAAATTGTGCTGGCTAAGTACCCAGTTCAGATATTTATGAAGGTTTCTTTCTGAGGGTTGAAAGCTTGCATTTGTCCTTCCAGTTCAAGTCCTCTCAAAAATTTAAACAAAAAGCTTGTGAAGTTCAGCATCTTCCAAATTGCCCCATACAAGTCACTACTGAAACCATATCCAAATGGCTCCCCCCTGCTGTACCTTCCACAGAAATGACCTAAACTTTGTCAGGTTCACATGTCCCTAGAGATGATCTCATTTCACTGCTTCAAAAGAGCTTTGGTCTGCACAGCCTGTAGCAGCAAATTTACACTTCAAAAAGCAGACAGCTTTTTCCACATCTTATTCACTTAATGGGTGAGAATGTAAAATTAGTTCCGTTGCTGATGAGGACCTTGAGCCAAATGAAAAGTGTTCATTTGTCAGCACAGACTTACAGCCTGAAACATGATTATATAGCTAATCCAATAATGGGTTTTGATGCTGAGCATTTATTTATATACAGTATGTCTTGTTATCTGTTGATAATCAGGCTCTACAATTTACTCTCTTTTGTGTCATTAGTCATAGCAACATCTTCCAGACTTATTACACTTGCGTGTCAACATACAAACACATACAAAACCTTCCTGACCAAAATGCTCTCTTTGTCTATTTTCCTTGAAACAGCATTTAAATTTGAGCTTTTGTAGTTTAAAATATTAGTAGGAAATTAATCATTTTAGACTGAGAACCTCTCTGCATCTTAGAAGTCTTACTAGATTAAAATTTGAAACATAAATTTTGTTTCCTTATCTATAACATCATATGAACTGATTTATTCTTTTTTTGCCTGATGTGAATACCAGTACCTAATTATGTCAAGTATAAATTTGTATACATTACATGGTCTCTGTCCTAAAGTATTCCATGGCCTAACATCAGATGGTATATTAGACTTTGCTAACTATGCAAACACCACTATTTGGTGGCTGAACAGATCCATCTTTTATAGAACAAAAAGTTATGTTAATGCTAATATCAGGCATAGTTCCTACATCAGGTACGTTAAAATTAATCAGAAAACCAGAAAGCTCTTTGTTTGCATATTCTTTTTCAACTTTCTGACTAATTTCTGTTGCTACCTAATACTCCTGCAGTTGTGTGGATGACTGTAACTATCTAACACTGAAGTATGGGACAGTTTACTGCTCATTTAAATATAGAATACATAAAATTCAAATACTTAAAATGGGAGGCATTTTAATAACTATGCTATAGTAACCTTCACAGATATTAAAAAAAAAAGTCTATGGGAAAGTAAAATCACTCCAGTATTAAACTGGGAGTTAATTGCAAATGTGGGGCACACCTGCAAACTCTGTGAACAATCTTGCAACACCACACGAGGCAATTTCTGTGCTAAAGGATAGCTCTGCCTGCAGAAACACCCAGGAACACCTCTGGAGGTTGGATGAAATCTTTTCTAAATTTGGCAGTCAGGAACCTTTTAGAAGTAAAGTCATTAAGTAAAATTTACCTCAAAGGATACTGCAAATCAAGGGTGCAGATGAGATGATGCATGAGCCAAACTCAAGCTTTGCCACTGCCTCTCCTATAAGCAGCATCAGGCCTCCCTGCATGCTTTTGTTTAGCTGAAATTTACTCTACAATAAATACTTATATATTGCTGCAACATGATGTTTTATTGGGCTGCACTAGTTTACTAAAAACAGCAGGCTGGTAATAGCAGTGCTTGTGGTTCTGCCTGTAATTCATTTGTGCATGGTAATGCACAGGGAGAGATATGATACAAGATAATAAGGCAAATTAAAAAAACTACTAAAGTCAGTACCTGCAATATACAGTATATTAGGACCATGTTCAGACAGGCTGATTCTTTGGATATTTTTATATTTTGTTTTACCTCAGCAAGGTAATTCATTAGGTATTCGCTTGGGTAAAGAATAAATGATATAGCATACATTACATCCTCACTTTAGTTGAAGAAACAAATCTTTCCTGTACCCGCCAATGTAATCTTCAGAATTTTCGTTATATAAAACACCTCAAGAAAAATGCACCTTGGTAAGATTTACACTTTATTACTCTAATGATTCTACAAACACTGCCACAATGTGATGAAAGGCAAAGCAGTCCTGATCTGATTGAGAGCTAATAAAAATCAGTACTGAAAACTGAAAATAGCACCCTTATCATCTTTCTTTCATTTAGACCTGATTACTAGGGGATTATAATGCAATCACAGCTATGTGTGAGAGGTAGCTATGGGAACCAGTTTTAACTGTTTATCTAGCCAAAGATCTTAATTTAAGTTTGAACACTCTGATTCATTTATATGTAAGACACCAAGGAGACAAAATGCAGAAGAAACAGATGCTCACTTGTTCTTTCCATTTAACTTCATAAGCTACCAGCCAATTTGTCTTTCAGGGACAAAATTAATTTCTGATGACAATGTGAGCAAGTAATAAACTGGGAGTTCCTGTCCTGGGAAACTTGTTAAGGCCATGTAATGTTCTGGAGTTATTTAGAAAAAACCAATTTGCTCATAGACTTGCAGGGACATCTGTAACAGAGTTTTCTTTGTCCCTGTGCTGTTACTCATTTCTGGGGGCTTTATGACACCTTTTCCAGAGGTTGATTTGAAAAAGTTCAAAAGGAAATATATTGCCCATTATTTCTTTCCTGTGGGGTATTTTCTTTTTCTTAGTCTGTTTATTTTTTTTCCTCTTCATATTCACAACTCACGCAAACCTCAACCCACTTGCTTTGCTACTTCTACACAGCCAGAGAAAGTAACCACCAGCCAGGAGGCCTACAAAATTAATCAAAAATTATCTGAGGAAAAGAGTTTATTGGAAATTTCAAGGTAAGTACACACCTGAAAATACCTGACAGAGCACTGTGGAAAATGTCTGTGGTGCATTTAGGTGGAAGGAGCTTTGCCCATTAATGCTGTAAACATTGTTCAGTTACTGTCATGAGTAGGGGAAAAAAGTGCCAAAATGAGGCAGGGAGAGAGAAAAAGAGAGCGATATCTCTCTCCCTAAGAGCTTGCATTGTCAGTATGGACTGCATGTACATGCTTCTGCATCACTTAAACAAAATGTTCTCTGTCTTTCAGTATCTTTGCTGACACTATTTCCCCATTTCGGTATTTGTTTCACACATACAGCTCTTTACTCTGGTAACACGTTTCTATCATTTGGCTCATTTATTGGGGTTTTATCCCCACCTGGCAGTCCCTCCGCATCTCAGGTTTTCTCTTAGGTAAATTCCTACACTCTAATGTCTGTCCATTTGCACAGTTAAAATCACATCGTCTGCTGTGCTTAACATTCATTTAGAGCTTATGTGCTTCACATGAATGTTCCTTTTCCAGCAGTTCTTTTGAAGAAAGTTTAAAGTAAGTTGCAAAATGTTTCTTTTTCATCTAAACAGGGAAATGAATTTAAGAAAGGAAAAGAAGAGCCTGAAGGTTTAGCTCTTTCAAAATTTAAACAGAATTCAAAACACTGTTGGAACACATCTGTCAGAGAAAGCATGAGAGCACCTGCATTTTACGAATGAATCTCATCCCTAACTCCTTCCTTGATAATGGCTTGCATGAACAGCACCTTTAAACCACATCAATCCCAGATGTTTTCCATCCATCCAGTTATTATTTCCCTTGGCACTGAAGCGCAACTGCCTCTAGACTGAAGCTTCTCAGTGATGTGCAGCCTACTGTACAGCACCACACCTCACAACCAGAAGTGATTAAAAGTATTCAGCTGAAATTATAAAACAAGGGGAATTTTAAAGAACTAGTTCAAACCCCAGCTCAGCCTGGATACTGCACAGAGCAATATTAATTCTTGATTTAAAAGCCAGATGGTTTCAAATACAAATTGTAAGAATGAACTTTAGATAGAAAAAACCCTAAGAATTGAATGAAAATTATAAACTCTACCATGGTTCTGTTTGTATTTACATAGTGGGACCTCACCAGTTCACTGCCTGAGCACACAGGTCATGGCCTGGCTCTGTATCTGTAGTGAAGGGTGCACCACAGTTCAGCTGTTTCCTACTACTCTCCTTTACCTCCAGTTAGTTTTCAGTGATCAAAATAGAGCTTCTAGACATAGCCACCTGAGTGTGGTGGCTTGGCCATCAGCTGAGCACCAGTAAGGTGTCACCAGCAAGGACCACTGCAAACTTCTTACCAGTGGGACTCACAGAAAATCTAAGTTCATTGCTTAAACAGCTTTTTGCTTTTGTATCATCCTTGTCACACAGGTTTGAAGGCTTTTATGCAAAGGCAGGATACGTACTGAGGCTATACGGATGAAAACAGAGTATTGACTCATGTTTCAAGAACACAGAGTAAGGAAAGTTCACACACTTCAGAAAAAACCCCACAACATTTTGCAAATTAAATTAGTGCTTGGAAGAGATGAGAACAGTCAGTGCTCTGGCATCCTCCTTCACAGAGATCTGCAACAGGGACATGACAGCAGTGCTCCTGTAAGTGGAGACTGATGAAATTTCCCGCCAAGACACTCCACAGGTTTGGGACATATTGATTACCAAGGCAAATTTAATAAAAAAAAATGTAAGGTTATAAAAGAAAGACTCTGTCAGGAAGGTTTGATTGGTTATTGTGACAATTCTGAAAACTTGTGTTGGCCTGTTGGGAAGCACAACAGTCACACTTGGGAAAAAAAACAAGCAGTTTTCTGGGTTGCAGGTATAGGAGAGAGGTGGCTGAGGTAGGGCTACAGTTTATATAATATTAATCCTCCACAAAGCACAGTGTTAATTAGCATGCAATTAAAGTAGAAAGTGTCCTTACTTAGATTAAAAAAATCCAAAACCAATAATGTAGCTTTATCGTGAAGTACAAATACTGGGAAAACTGAGCATTTCAGTCCCCTTCACCAGTTATTCAAAGTCCCCAGCAAACTGACTCAGTAAGAGCAGTTTAAGGTGGGGAAGTGCATAAAGGATAGGGGTGAAGAGCTGGACGGGGGCAACTTTTGGAAACCTGTTCCACACAATCACATCTGCCACTTTATGTCCTGTGAAAGTCTGAGGTCTGACTCAACACAACAGTGCAAAATTTCTTAGATATATCTTTTAAAACCTTGCAGACCAGGAAGATATTAGTAGAACAATGAAAAACTTGGCTTCTACATAACTCTATAAAGTATTTCCAAAACTAAACAGATATTTTCCACTCTTCTACACAACTCAATATAATATAATATATTACACATTTTTTATGCAGAAAGTCCTGCATAACCTGTCTCCATTTCAATGAAGCTGTAAATTTGCAGGTTGGATATCTGACATGCAATTTTGATCAAGTAAAGAAGTGGGAATAGCACAGCTGGGCTGGAGTCAGGTGAGTCTGAGAAAAGAGAGAGTCCACAGGCCTCTCTAAAAACCTCTCATCACAAAGTCAGCCTATAACATTGCCTTTATGGTACTGAGCATACAAGCCCAGAAGATGACATGTTTGTTTAGGGTGGGAGATGTTGAAGCAGGATGCCCGTGCCTTGGCCTGGTATAGTGTTTTACAGATTGTAACCACCATATTCCCACAACAACAGAAGCAACATGAGCTCCCTCAGCAGTGCCTTAGGGTCCAAACTGACAACAACAACAAAAAGAAATGTTTCTTTTAGTTCCAAAAATTAGTGTAGAAAGCATATGCGAGCTGTATAAGAGCAGTGTCACTAATACCTCAGTCTTCAGTGGGATGATCCCAGACTGGTTCAGCTCTGATCTTGGAAGGTGTCAGTTTTTGGAAGACCAACAAGTAGGCAGACACTCATTCTTTTTGCAATCTCTCAGTAGAAACCAGATCTTTGTTTCATGGTGCATAAAGGCTGTGAAACCCACGAAGCTCAGAAATCTCAAGGGCTTACAAATAAAACCACTCCTGTGCAGTGCTAACACAGGAAATTCCAGTGTGAAGGAATGTAGCCTCTATCCAACATACCACAACCAGCAGAAGAATGTGGCTTCAGAAGAAAAATCTTTTAACTGGTTCCTAGTGGGCTTATGCATTAAGTTGACTTTGCGTTACAGTAGTAAGCCCACTGATCCATTCAGTCATGGATGTACTTCTGTGAGAGCAGCAGAGCCATGGTGGATAGCCTCATGTGAGCCTGTGAGACCAGGCACATGGGAGACATGAAAAGGGTGGGGTTTTTTTCCCTGATGAAGTCAGGGGAGGCAGGCAGTACTGTGAAAGTCTCCCACTTTGAGTGAAATTAGGAAAAACTACCCTGAGGCTACTCGCTTCTCTCCCTCCCTATGAAGTCAGTAAAAACCATCACCACCACATATATTAATTTAACTAAGTAAAAAATATCAATTGAAGCTTAACAGGTATCATGGGAAATGTTCTTCAGTGACTCTGGCAGCTGGCAAGACTATCAGTTAGCACACCAGATATTGTCTGTGCCTGTCTAATAGTAACCTGACAGCTGAGACCTAAGGTCCAAACCATGGAGACCACACGTGGCCTTCAGAGATATTCTGGAAATGTTGGGACAAAAAGGGAAAAGATGAGAACTGAGCCCTGAATCTGGCATAGCTCCAATAATGACATCTTAAGTCTACACCTGTCATCTGTCCTCTGACAAACAAGCGGCAATAGAATGCAAAAGTGCAAAGTTTGGGTCTGAAGCTCCCTCTGAAATGGTCCAAGCACAGGGGCACTGTGCCCAGGGCATTGCAAGGGTGGTACTTGGGGTGCAGGTCACGGTGCATTGGGGTGCAAGTCACGGTGTCTGCCCTTCCCTTCCAGTTCATAGATGCCTCTGTGGAACAGGGCAGGGACAGCATGGACACTCTTTGTGCTTTGAATTTTTTAGTCACAACAGTGATGTACCAACTCAACTGTAGTATATTCAGTTTTTAGGTTTAATCATATGATAAATGTTAGACAGCTATCACAAAAGCAGGGCTCTCTCCATCACCCAGGTGAAAGCTAATAACCTGAGAGCAACTTTTACGAGCACATGAAAGCTTGGTTGTTCCAGCAAATGAAAGGTACCACACCTGAGACCAACATTTTGTCAACCCTCATGGGGAACCTTGCAAAGCCATCTCCCATCCTATAACTGCTCTGTGGTTAAATAGTAGCTTCAGTTCTCTGATGTTGCAATCCAGCTCCTTTCACAGGCATTAAATTTCCCCTAAATTAATTCTAAGGAAAAAAAATGCTTTCTGTGCAGAGGTATCTCCATTGCCCAGTTATTTTATATGAATCTGATAACTAGCTTCCTGCTACAGAGATTACATCTTGAATACTTAATGCCAATTTGGAAATTTTTTAGACAAAACAAAAATAGATCTAAAATACAACACACACAGTTTAGCTAAGTGTTGAACATTAATGCAAGGCATGACTGGAAAAACAGCAAATAAATTGGAGGAGGGGAGCAGATTCAGTGGATATCTCTCAGGGTTAGTATATGCTATAGCTGGTCATTCAGATATTTCTGGTTCTGAAAGTACATTTTTCTTAGCATAAAAATCTCAGAGTTCAACAATTTAAAAAAAAGTCAGAAAGAACGATAGAGTGCAGCCAAAGGATAGCCTTTAACAACCATTTCAAAATGAAATCTAAATATGCTTACATATTAGATAAATGTTGGCTTCCAAGGAAGCTTTATAACACTTTAATTCCATCCTGGACTGGAATATATGGAAATGTTTTGAATTTCCATAAGTGTCCAGAGCTCTCTGCTAAGCACACAAGACGATTTTCTGTTCATATAATAGAAGCTATTTTTCCCATGAAGTAACTCACTGGGTTCTCTTTGGTGACTTTTTTTTTTTTCTTTTGAGCCGCAGTACAATTTTATTAATAGGACTATATAATAATTACTCTTGTCATATTCTCATCAGCTACTGATAACTCACCTGCCCTATTTTTTGCTACATGGATTTAAGGATCTACATTTCTTTCTTCTTTTTTTTTTTTAAATGTCACTTACTTAAAACTCAGCCAACATGAGGGGTTGCCATATAGGTCCCACATGTTCTCACTGTTCAGTTTCATCCCCTCCTCCATAGCAAGGTCTTTGGAAGTTTTTCTTATCCTCCATAGCCAAACCAGCAGTGGCCAGTGCACACATCTGTAGTACAGACAAATTAAGGCTGGTCTCAACTTTCTCTAGCCTAAAATATTGTAAGAGCAGACCCCGTGAGTTGTGTGAATGGTGCAATGACACAAGGAAGGTGTGGGCAATTGTATTGCCTGCAACAGATGAGCAAAATGCAACCCTGAAGTCACAGGACCCCAGGGATCATCGAGGCCAACCCTTAGCCCTGCACAGGACCATCCCTAAGAGCCACACCATGTACCTGAGTGTATCAAAGTCGAAATGGTCAGACCTAGCTCAGATTTGCAGACACTTGAGAAGAGCAGACACGTACCTGATTCCGAGACGCACTAGGCATCCCTCCATCTGTATTTTGTTGGTCTTCAAGACAGCTACCTGGAGAGTTGCATAAATGGGTGTTTGATTACTTTACTATAATTTTTCCTTTATATTAGCCTTCTTCTTCAGTCTCTGTGTTTAAAGTTGAAGGAAATTACATGAAAAAGCAAAAGATAATTAAAGTAGGATTCATAGCAAAGAAAGTAGGTATGTGGATTCTAAATGTACCTAAAATTAGGGAGGAACTAGAAGCCAAAAATAATGTCCCATGGAGCTAAACAATTTTCACAACTTTTCATTGAGTATGATGCCTTTAAACAAGTCCATCATTGAAGGCTGTCCTCCGTCACTGAACCCAAACCCCTGTACAATGTTTTTGTCTGGTCTAACTTTTCATGGCTAGCATATTGCAAGACAGGAGGGAGATCTTATCAAAACAGGCAAGCTTAGGAACAGCAAGCAAACCTGCTCAGAAAATAGATAGGAATCTGGAGTGACAGCCTCTCCTGTTAAAAGCACATCCTACAGATATGGGTTAAAATGGGTGAGATGACTATTTAAAAAAGTTGAAAACCCATTTGGCTTCTACAGACTGAAAGGTGATTTCATGCTCTAACTGCACATGGGGCGAGGCACCTGCAAACCTTTTAGTACATCTGCCCAAGCAGTAGCCCAGGAAAAGTAGCTTTCACAATTTAGCAGCTGGATGTGGAGATAATCATGTGGATATGGGCTTGACCTCTCTGCTAGACCAGATAATAGAACAAAAAAAGAGGAAGATGGCAAGGAGATACTTGATTTCTTTGGGTAATCGTGACTTGCAGTTTGTTATCACACTCAAGTTGAACATCAACGGATTTTGGGTTTTTTTGTGAATTTTTAAGGAAAATTGATAACATCAGCAGTGAGCTATCTCCTATTGCCACTCTTTTGGTTCCTAACACAACGAATAATTCAGACCTGATACACTCCCTATGATCACTTTGGGTTGAGGTCTGGGCTAACAGAAAATGATTGCAAAAGAAGGTAACTGAGAAGGTTGTCCTGGGCCACAGCACAAACCTTTTGTACAGCTGAAAACACACACTATCCATACAGTGTTGCCTTCTATATTCCTCCCACTGCCAAGGACTGTGACTACCCACTGCCAAGGGCGGTGACTACTCTGGCCAGATGGCTTGTTCCCTGGGTGCAGGTAGATGCTCACATCAGCCCTTACATTCTCTCTACTGTCAGGGAGAGGTTCCTCCAGATTTGAAAGACTGAAGTAGATACCTCATTAGGTCTTGATTATCCTCAAGCAATTGCTTAGATTTCTGCCCTATTACTGATCTGCCTTTTTTAGCAGGGGTCGTGGAATGGGCAGTGGCTGTCTTGTCTTCGTTATAATGCATCATTTGAAACTTTTCAATTAAGCTTCAGATCAGGCCACAGTACTGAGACCACTTTAACGAGGGTGAGTAATGACCTTGTGCTGCACGTGATTTCTGGCACACCATCAGTTTTAATTCTTCTTGATCTTACTGTAACCCTTTGATACTTTGGATCAAGGGTTCTCTTGAAATGCTTTAAGCACATTGTAGGACTTTCAGGGACTGTTCTGACATGGTTTCTATCCTACTTGTCTCAACGTAGCCAGACTGTCACCTGTGAGTTTTCCATATAAATACAAATTGCCAAAGATTAAAAGGGAGCTGAAAATCTGGTCTGTGTGCAGAACTAGGGAAATCTGGTGTGGGTCCCCAGAGTGAGCGAATCTAAGGAGGATTCTGCTACAAGAGCAAGGTAACCCCTTTGATGTGGCATGCCCAAGTACAGCACTGCAGTGATTAGAATAGAAAGCTACATTATGCTGGAGCAGTGAATTTAATAAGAACTACTGAGAGAGAGAGTTCCAGAAATTTAGACTTCCCAGTTAATACCCATCTTTACAACACATATAGGTCAAACAGAAACTCTGTGGGTTAAAACACAGCATAGACCCTCATCCAGTTAAGCCAGTGATAGAAATCCCATTGACATAAGCAGAATAAAGGTGTCACCTTTGAATTAAGGGCTATTTGAACCCATATCTAAACCCAAGCTTGTAGCTGGAATCAATTTCTAAACAGGCTGTGTGTGGACAAAGAAGATCAACCTAGGTATTTTCAAGGTGCTTTCCCAGCTCTTGGAGTCTAATGAACCTGATTTTCTTCTCTGGTGAGAAGGACCAGCATCTAACTATAAAATTAATCTCAGAGAGAGTTTCCCAGAGCCCCTTGACTTCTTCAAGGTTTGTAGGCTCCCAACTGCTGACACAAGACTTCTATGAGCATGAGTCAATGGAACAGATACAGGTTTGGTCATAAAAAGCCATATGCTTCTCATACAAACTCACATAATACTCATATAATGCTTGTAGGTATGAATGTTTCACAATGTCTGGATGCACAAGCTACAAGCCTCAACCCCAAACCATGGGCAGTACAAGCAACTTACCTATTGAGGAGACAGTGAGAATGAGACTGCAGCCTATGCCGTGCAGGCATGTATGTGGGAACATGCACTGTTTGGACCATAGCCGTGGTCTGTCATAGGGACTGTGCTTGCTGAGTTTGCCAGGGGGTGTGAATTTTTAGGTAGCTGTTGTCTTCCCTTCAGACATCCTAAAAGCTCTTCTCCTGGCTGACAGGGCACATCCTGGGCTGGTACCCCTGAGCAGGCCGATTTGCATCTGGCTGCTGACAAAGTCTCATGGGCTGCCTATCAAGAGAGCAAAGCAACAAGATGTTTAACAGTTCCCCTCCTGCTATAGTTTAGACATTGTCACCCTTAAAAGCAATAACTCACTGTACTTTTTTTTTATTTTTTTAAGTTCTTGAAGCTTTTCTTATGTGCAGCATGAGGGGGGGGTTTATCTGCAAGGGTAGCAGAGAAATCCATGTGTTTTATTGCAGTTGGATGGTACTACCAGGGAAGTGAAAAACCTTTCAAACTTGCTATCAATCACTTGATATATGCAGGAGTTGATTTTCATGGATATGCCTCTAGTCACCAACTAAAATGGTTTGTCTTTCAGTATACCCTTTATAAGAGCCTTTTTCACTGCACTTGCCTGGTGGCTTCAGCAGAGCTGGTAACATTGAACAAAACTCATTTCCCAAACCAAGCTTACTAGATAGAAAATACATTTTTTTTTCCTGGGATGTAGCAGGCAGAAAATGCTCTCATCTAACACTTTCCTGGCTGCAAGGAGAGCAGATCAGCAGTACTATTAGTGTTCTACAACAGCAAGCACAGAAAACAGGTGAGGGAACCCAACGGATTTCACTCTGGACAAAATTATCATCACTATGTCAGGACTGACTTCTTTGTTAGCCTAACAGGGTCACACCTATTAGCATGAAAAAAGGCAGGGGTCATTTAACACAACCCTGTTTACTGTGCACTGGAAACACACCTTCCAGCTCCTGCGAGTCTTAACAAAGCTGCAAAGAGCAAAGCACAGCAGTGTGCTGTATCCCCATCTCAGGTCCTCTAGGCAGCAATTATAGAAAACTGTTGTGTTATTGCCACATTTCAAAGTCAGAGTATGGCCATGCTGATGTGTGGCTCTAAACCCAGCAGAGCTTGATCTATTAAATGCATAAAGCAGTCTGTGTGCCAGAGGAGTCTGGCCTAATCAGGGGACAGAAACCACAAACTTCCAAATTCAAAACGCAGATTTCTTTGGCTTTTTGACCAACACTTCAGAGCACATCCATACATTTTAAATTTCACACTCTAATAGGAATACATAGCAATGCTCCTTTCAGAGGTGTTGCATTGATTAATAAGCTTGTCACCAAGGATGGAAATTGCTACATAAGTGTAAAGCACTGTTAACTAACAAAAGACAATTCCATACATTCTAGTGTAACCAAGAGAACTTCAGCAAAAATTACTGGTTTCATTTCCATTTGTACTCTATCTGACAACACTGATCAAGCTAGTGAAAGTTATTTCAAATGTTAGCTATGGTCCATGCTAGCAGAAAAAATTACAGTGAAAATTCTGACTCATAGGACTGAATCGTGTCTGCTGAAAAATCTTTTAATTTCTGAAATAAAGTGAGAGCACATACAAATATTTCTCTCCTCAAATTTCCACACATCTTAGTGATATTTAGCTTAATAACTGTTCAAAGAAGGAGTAGCATTGATGAATTTAAAGTACAGAACAGCATTCTGCAGGGAAACTGCTAGTGCTTTCCATTTCAGCCACATGTCCTCATTAAGGGCTCAGGCTTCTTGGCAAACTAGAGAACATTTGTTTTAGGCACTTTCAGCTCAGCTTTTCTGTGATTCACCTTCAGTGCCACATCACCAATGTGAAATACTATGGACCACCTGAGACTTTCCTGACACAGGGCTACAGGCACTGATTTTAGATTCTCAGAAGTCAAGCTACGGTTTTCCTCAAATAAACCAATTTGATAAATCTCTGTATTTCTAGATTGCATCATCCTTTCTCTGAATACTTCCTGTGACTGACTTTGGGATTAGAAACTACATCCTTAAACTCACATTTCTATGCCTTTCTCATAAACCCATGGTTTCTCTTGATCAGGCTTGTAAACAAACACACAAAAGCAGTTCAGTAAGACTGGAGGCTTCTGCCTCCAGGACTTCCAGAGAAGAGGCCTGCTGAGTTTGTGAGCTAGCAGATGGGAGACTGCAAGAATCTCAAAAATGTAGGATAGTTCTCTGACACTGGCCTACTCTGTGATGAATCAAATCACTTTATCTCCAGATTTTTTCCTTTTTGTTTCTTCTGGGCCAAGGCTGTCTCTGAATTTATGTTGGTGCTGCCTCTCCCAGCACAGTGATGTTCAAATGACTCTATGTGCTGTTAGAGTATGGGTTTCTTTGTGTTTCCTTTGTTCTAGCCATCCATTTAGAGATGAAGAGAGATTTATCTCTCTTTTCATTAAATTTTTATGGAAAGAAAAAAACAAAAAAAACCCAACAAACCCAACAGGCATAATTTCCTGACTTATTTGTACACGCCCATATTGTTAAGGGATGTGCTGTGCATGTACTGTGCATTGCTGAAAATGTAAGGTAGCTGTCAAACATGATGTTCTTGTGCTTACCAGCTCTTTGCCTTTAAAAGAAGATCTGCAGCCTAAACAGGCAGCTTTAAGAACTCTCCTGACTCAGTTGTAATCAAGATACCATCTACTTAAATAAGCATTTGTACTCCCAGTGATTTTAGGAGATGAATTACTGATCTTATTACCATAGTAAATACCCTTGAGGCAATGCACAGGCCAACAGAATATTGCTTTCTGCTGGTACGGTACCCATTTCCAGGAGAACTCTAGAAGTATTTCTAGCCATGTGGTAATAATAAAAGATTTGCTCAGACTATATTTGCCAGAAAGTCCTATTTGCAGAAGTGGCTTTTAAATCTTTGACACTGTTCTGGGAAACAGCTTGTCAGATATGAAAATATTCCTACCAGCTCCTGTATATCAGCCTTACTACTGGGGAAAAGAGATTTTCAGGTGACATAGCTCAGTACCAAGCAAAGAAAGTTTTCAGTTGACATGAGTGGCAGTAACATTATGTGGACAGCCAAAAGCAGCTCTTACCTGCCAGCAGCACTACAGCCTGCAGTGTCCTTTGAGGACAGTCTCCTTTCCATACACAGCTCTGTGTCCAGGCAGGCAGTGGGAGCCAGAGATGGACAGGGAGTGATGGCGTGTGGGAGGCCACCAGCTCAAGCACACTCCATTTATTTATCACTGAACCATCATCTGGTCAACAGGAAAAGTTGATAAAACTGTTGCCTCCAGGGCTCTGTTCTCCTTGGGAATAATGAAAAGGTGAAGCTGGTTAAGGTCAGTGCACAGGAGGCCCTATTGAAGGTGGGAGCAGGTTGGCCATGAATTACTGAGCATCGTCTGGTATCACAGATAAGCAGAACGGGTAAGAGACTAGGCAGGCTCTACAATAAGGGATGGATTTAATTAACAATTGCACAGAGGGAGCGGACTGCAGCATTCTGGCACGAGGACATCCTACATCTGACAGTTGCTTAAAGAGACAGGGAGCACCCTATTATAAAAAATATATTACTCCTCAATGTATTTTAAAAATTACACAAGAAACAATAACATATTGTATTACCCCTTCTCTCCAGAATTGCCTGGTTACACCAGCACTGAGCACTGCAGGCTCTCTGCAGATATGCTGCACCGGGGCCTATTTAAAAACATCAGTCCAAACTTGGTTGCAAAAGTACAACACTGTCGAAATCAGGGAGTTGTGCAGATGTAACTAAAGGCAGATGTTGATCCATATTAACTAAACTATTAAATACATCAATCTTGCCCAATCATCTAATGCCTTGTCCCACTTTCCAATATTTTTGCTTCCCAAAAGTTTATTTAAATTCAGCCAGCTGACAATTTCAAGCTTCTGGGTAACCCCATTTTTATAATTTCTTGCTTTATCCCCCCTTTTTCTCTCTTTTAGAGTTATTACTTCAATGTTACATGAATCTTGTAATTATTTAGAAAGTTCAAGATGATCATCATTGCACAATTCTAGCTGTTCCACTCTTCAGTCAGTAAAAAACCAACAAACACCCAAGGAAAGAAGCTGAAACAAATCAGAGTTCAATTCTTATTTCTTTTCACATATGTGTGAGCAAAACAATTAACTAATGCACAAGCTCCTTAACTTGTGTCTGCATTCAAGGAAATGCAGACAACCAACTTAGATGATCCCAGCCTCAGTCCCAGCAGGTGTTTAACCACATCCCACAGATGAGTGCAGCTTCAGTGGATGGACTCTCTTCCTGGAGAGTCAAGCATGGGACACACCATTGCTAAAACAGACATATATGGAAAATAGAAAAGCACATCCCTGAACATACCTGCCTGAGTAAATAACCTCTGTTCTTCATTCACCTGACCAAAGCACTGCTCAGTAATCGGAAACAATAAATGAGGGGGGGAAATTATTTACTAATCAATCTACAGGAAAAAGAGCTCACAGAGTTCAGAGCTTCCCTGCTGGTGATGCATCTGATTTCCTATGTTGTTATACCAGCTTTGAGACCATACAATATGACTCACTCTGGATCTCTTCACTAATGACAGGCAAGACCCACCATTGTATTCTTGTACTTTTCTAAACACATCTGTTTACTAGAGCCCATCCTAGGGCTGTAAAGTAAATTGCTTTTTCTGAATCATATTTAAAAATCAGTGTTGCAAATTGCACCTAAAAAAAAAAAAGCCATAGAAAAAGTGTGACTTGAATGCATAAGAATTTTTGAATGAATAGAGCCCTTAATATTTAGTTTTGCCTAATGAAGGAAGGCATGAATGTAAAAGGATTACTATTCCCGTAACATTCAATTCACAGACACAAAGTGTAATTCATGGAACCTGGCTTTAATTTTTTTTTCATATAAATAATTAATGCTGCATTTAAAGCATGTTAAAATGTTTTATTTCTTAATTAGCTAATTTGACTGAGAAACAAAGATGCCTTTATTTTCATTTTCCTTGACTAGAGTTACTGTAGTAAAAGGTTCCCTCTAGCTTTGGCCTTCACTCTCAAGTTTGCTGCTGCCAATTAGTTTTCTAAAGTTACTATTTTACAAAATGTTTCTCACTTTTTAAAAAATGTAATTGAATGTCTGAACATCACAGACTTTCTTGTGTGCAGACACAGGGTGTTAAACATTCTTTGGGTTGACTTGGGTCAGCTTTAAAAAATCTCAGACACTGAAACTTGAGAAGCAGTCGTGTGCTAGTGTTTTCTCCACATCCTGTTAAGTATTAAGTGGTTATTTAAAATAGAGTTGTTATACTCAGCAACTGACTTAAAGTGCTTGATATAGTTTACAAGACGATTAATTAAATGAGAGCATAGCATGTGATGCACATGTATTTCCATAATCATTCACATTGGCCTATAGTTGCCCTTTAATTTTCATACTAATTAAAGTAACACATTGAACTGCAAATTGTAAATGGCTGCATTTCTCAGTAGATGTTAACACTGATGTAAGCTGAATGGCAAATAAAAAACCCCAAGAACTAAGCAGAGTGTTTTTTGACTCTGATCCATTCAAGTTTCCCTACTCATTCTATTACTGGACCATGCCCACATTTTAACAAGACTGCATTTTTTCTGTGTTTTCAGCCCCATATTTTTCTGGGGTACAATGTGTGTATTTTTTTTTTGGTATTGTGGTGTCTGGTTAGTTGGTTTCCATCTGATACAATAGAGCAGTTATCCAGGGTTCGCAGTTACAGATTAGGTTTTTTAAGTGGTGGTGGGACTGAGGTTTGTAATCTGATGGGCAGAAAGAAAGAAAACCTATTTCACCAGTAGTTTTACCTCTTAATTACATTTGGCCCATTATCCTCCTTGATTCCTGTTCAAATCTTGACACGGCTGACTTGGAACCTGAAATGCAAAACGGTGGGCTGCACTTTCAGGTTGCAACAAGGAAGGGGGAAGTTACTCCCTAGAACATTTACTGGGACTTCGAAAAGAGAAGAAACAGATAAGAACAATTATCCCAGGGCTCACATAGCTCCTGGCATTTAGAACTGACACATGTTCTGATGGGGACCACTGCATCCATCTCAAGCAGTCTCCAGAATGTAATGGACATATGGTAATTGCTATTGAATGAGAAGTAACCTTGGACTATAGGCATATGAAAGACACCTTTAAAAAAAAATCCTTGATAAAACCCCCCCTCTGTCAGGGCCAACAGCACAAAAATTAATAACTAATCACTCCTTTCAATGTGTCCTCCATCTAATAGCTTCCATGATGAGGTGTTTTTTTTTTCTTTCAGAAATGAGCATTATAAAAGATTTCTTTTTAATTTAAAATGAAAAATTCCTCCACTCCCAGGTGACCTATCCAAGAGAAATAATAATAAGCACTCGATTGCTCAGAGAGCATCAGCTCTCACACGTATTACAAGGCTGAGTGTTCATGCTCCCTTACTCCCCCCACCCTGCTCCCTTCCTGCAGCCTGTCCTATCTCCAGATCCTAACTCGGCTTGGCCCAAGATCTTATTTGTTAAAATTAGCTTTCAGATCAGGCTGGAGTCAGTGTACTTGGCAAGGAATAGAGGAGCCAAGACTGCAAGGAAGGGAACAGCTTTGGGAGGCAAGGAGGGAAGCTGTAGCCCAAGCAGGGGTTTTTGTGGAATGGAATGGGCCACAGCAGCACAGCAGCAGAGCCAAGTTTGGTCCCAGTTTTGTCACAGCTGTCTTGAGCACTGCGCTGTACTCAAGTCTCCTGTTGTGGGCCACACAAAGACTTTCCCTACCTCTGCCCCCAGCCTTCCCAGGCTGCAGCCAAGCAGGATTGAGCTCCTGCTCCTGCCTTGGTGAGGCACCCCAACGTGACTGTTTCTATAATATGCTTTATTTCAGCAAAAGTCTTCTGAAGTTCAGCCATGGCAATACTGAATAGCCACATATTGCAAAATGAATGGAGTCACGCTGAGGGAAGACTGATAGACTATGGTAATAATGCAAGACCTTTTTTCCCCTTCATAAACCAAATTTCCCATACATTTCTGGAAGATTAGTTTAGATTTAGGGAGGTTTCAACTGAGGTACTGGAAAAAAGACTCTAAATGCAAGGTTGGTTTCTACCTGACCTTATCTACTACATCAGCTACCACAGCTCCAGTAGGTTTATATATAAAATGTACAGGCACTTCAGCTTAATTACCTAAAGACTCTACAAAAGCAAGCTTTTAAAATGTTTTAATTGCAAATCTAGTCTTTCTGAGAGCAACACAACAGTGGTATCATCCATTGACTAATTAACCATGTATTTGAGGGCAAAAAAATAACTCTCAGTTACATGGACACAGTTCTGCTTGTCTTAAGTAGATAATGCATGTAAACATGTGCACATACAGAATTAAGTAGTAATTTGAGTTTGTTGGATTTTGTTTTTCCTTTGAGTCTGGTTGCTGTAAATTTAACACTAGATTTATTTTCAAGTTTACTCTCAAACTCTGTTGTAAAAAAGAAGGGATTATAAAGGGAGGAGGGGGAATCCTAAAAGAGGAAGCTCTTGAAGCTTTCTGATTCCTGTGACACAAAAGGACTGCTATGCTTCCAAGCAGGAAGTTCAGTTCACTCTTTCACTTGGACAAAAATCTCCTCTTCCCCTCTCTCACTCCCCTAAATTTCATTTGCACTCACCTCCTAAATGCAGCATGGAGGTCTCTCTTCCTCTGACGTAGTCCACAGATTGCCTGAGATGGGACTGGAGAGGCACAGTCGGGTGATGTCAGTTGCTGGCAGGGCAGTTGGCTTTGCAGAGTGCTGGGCTAACACTGCAGCCCAAGTGGGACCACTCGGAGCAATGTGGAATAAAAGCAGGGCTGAGCAGGGCTGCTTCAGCTCAGCAGGGTGCTGGCCATCCAGGAAGGGTGCATACATGAAAGCCAAGGGCCTGGGAAATCTTTCATCTTTCCAAAATCAAACCCTTTTTACATAGACTTATGACAGCTGGTTATGATAAGCAAATTAAAACTAATTTAAAAGTTACTCTTGGGCACAATTGTCAGGCTTTCATTCAGGAAACTCTCTAAACAAGTACTTAAATTTAAGCAGGTGCCTAAATCCCACTGAACACAGTAGGATTTATACACCTGTTTTAGTGCTTTCCTGGGCAGGGATGGCCCTCAGCAAGTGGTATGTCACATCCCAGGAGTCACAAAGTCCAGGTGTCTTATTTTCATCCAGCTTTAATTGCCAGTGCCCAGCCAGCACTGGGACCACACCACCCCTAACCAGATTTTTATTTTAGTGCACATCCTGCTGTACTGCAAACCTGCCACAGCCCCACAGGCAGCTCTCCTGCTAATGAGCTGCAGCATAGAAATCTGAGCACGAGAGCCATCTAAGAAGGTTCACACTCACAAACTGCCACTGTGGATAGCAGTGATGTTCTTTTAAGCCATGAATAGCACTTTAAGTCATTCCTTGAAGTTGCAGCTGGGGCTTTTTTCCTTTTCTTATTCTTCTGAAGACTTTCACTGCAATTCTGGCACAGCAGGGATACCACTGGGAGCTCCAGTGCCAGAAGTCCTCTCCTACCGAAGAAGCAGAGTGTGGTGAGGATGAACATTCATGGTAATCTCCCTTTTCCAAGATACAGATGAGCCTGCTCAGTGGCAAAATTAGCATGCTGGGAACAGCTCTTCTCACTCCAGAGTGGTAAACTGCAGAGCTGGTGGGAGGACAAGGGAAAGGAAAACAGGAGGTTGGCAATATGACAAGTAGTGTGAAATATTTCTTTGAGCATTAACACTGACCTAGGAAAGACACAAAGTTGAAAAGTAGCAAGCATTTTCAATGAAAAACTGTCCATGTTTCATAGAGTCATTCTTGTTACTTAATTGAAAAGCAAATCCAGATTTTTAATTTCTCTTTCTTCACTGGTAAGAGGAGGATGGGAAGGAAAACAGAAAAAGAAAGGGTCACCACTAAGCTTTCTAAGGTCTTTCCTTTTGATACTGTGACTTGTTTTGGTTATTTTTTCATTACTTATTTTCACTAAAATAGAAGGACTCCAGGAAAGCATTTGCTTTGGTTAAAACCAAAATTAAATCTGACCTATCACTGAGGGAAAAAAACAACTGGCTCTAAGGAAGACAAACTCTCTATCAATGTGCTCACATATTAAAGAGGGCATGTGCAAGTCAAAAATGCAATGACAGACCAGCATAGGTCAGATCTGTGAAAAAAAACAAAAAAAGGATTTTTAACAATCTTTCAGCCCTCTCTTTATTAGACCTTAATTAAATCAATGGGTCAAAGCAACAGAGGGAAAAAATGGTTCAGCTAGGGGACACTAATCAACCCCTTTCAGTGGACTGAAAGATATCTTAAGTGAGAACTAAGCTTTAAATCAACATCTGCCACGTGTAACACATAAACATAGACATTATTGGTTAAGAAAAAAGCATTTGTAGGACTTTTCTTGGAAATAAAAACCATTTACAAAAGAAAATATTGCTAACAATCACTAGGTAACTCAATGAGCATGCTTGAATGAGGACAACCAGGCAAATCCTCTGGGTTTTGGTTCAACAGCATCCTTAAACATGTTGTTACTTTTAGAGAACCCAGTACTGAAAAGGGCACCACTTCTTGGGTCAATTGGTGCTGTTGGATTCAGATGATGATATGGCTGTATTGACCATTAGACCTGTGAGTAGCAACTGAACTGTTTAATGAGATTAATTGAAAGTCTGGACTTGCCTTTTTTTTTGTCCCCATGAATTTTGGCTGAAAAGCTGAACACATGACCCATATGCATGACAGAAGGGACATACCCAGTTACATCAATGCAACCTCAGTAGCATTTGGAAAGCAAGAAGGTTTCACCCCTTTGAGGGAGAGTGGCACTCGAGCCACAGTGGCCCACATGACTGAGAGTGAGTGCTGGCAATACTCAGCAATGGAGTCTGGTCCCCAAAGTAGAATGTAACACCCCTGCAGGAGCTGTACTGCAAACGCAGACAATGCAGAAAGAATATATTGAAAGAAAATGGTTAAGAGGAGCATCACGCCTTGAAGACATAAATAATTACTTGTGAGGATATTCAGCACAAAAACACCTTTCCTAATCTTCACAGTATCAGTACAGCATGCTTGCCCTGCAGGAGACAAGCTAAGTGGTGAGACTGAGCAAGCATGCAGCATGGCTGTGTCCCTTTGTCCTAGCACAAGCCCAGGGGAAGGAAACATGACTCAGAGCCAGAGTTTTCTCCCCTACTCACTCCTGGCTGTGGGGGAAATCGACTTTCCACGTGCCTGGGTTGTGGCTGGGGACAAGGAACACCTCCATGGTTCTTGTCCCTCTGCTAGGTTTTGTGCAGATCAGGATCATCTTGGATACATTTCTCCTATTTGTACCTCAAACATAAACTCAGGATCAAGGAAGCTCCTTTTATGTCCCTACAAAAGACAACACAGATTTTGCCTTCTTGATCTATGCTGCATTAGGAGATAATCTTATATCTAAAGATGAAGTAGTAGCTTTTAACTAAAGTATAGGGATTAGCAATGAACAAAGTCTGATTCCCAATATTTATCTATTAATTAACATATAATATCTCAAATTAGCTTAAAATTGCAAACTTGCTGATTCTGATACTGTTGGTCACAGCTGACTCTGCAACATTACTAAGGGAATTACTTTTTCTCTTACCTGAAGAGCATTTGGAGCCACATTCTACCTGCCATTTAGCCAAGGAGAATGATGATATCTCCAAACATGATTGTCTCTGTGCAGTTTTCATGACAGGCTGCATCCAAGAAATACCACCAAGTTTCCATACAATATCTTGCCTTATTGTAACAATAGTTATTCATCTCTACTGATTAAGCCATTGTTGCATGAGAAAGTAATCTTTCCAAGGCATTGGGTGGAATACCTTTACTGGAAAACATGCTCTCAACAGGAAACTCAAACACAGTACTACAGCGTTATCTTAAGCAGATTTAAATAATTAAATCCAAAAACCTCAAACCGCTTGCTGTTTCAAATTTATTTCTTTAATAACAAGCTTGTTTCAGCAACACACTGGATTAGGGTTTCATTTATTCAAAATTTAGGGTCTGTCCCACTCTGAGTGTTATTTTAAGTATTTAGGGGAATTTTTGTGCTTGTGAGAATGAAGAGATTGTTGCATTATAAATTCATTTCCTCTGTTATTGCACAGGCCATGCACAGTGCAGCTGTGAAAGCGCTGTAAGAGCCCCAGCAGTGTCCTCAAGCTCAACCTAGTCGGCCGAGGCTTTGTTTTTGCACAAAGAGGAGCTGGCCCCTTCCTACATCGTCAGCTACAAGTACTTCCAAAACAGTGATGTTGACACCACATGGCTGCACCAAACGAAGAGAAGGGGTTTAATGATGATGATGACTGTCCACGGGGAAGGTGGGCCAGGTGCCAACAGCTGTTTTCATGCAGGACTTGAAAGAGGGGTTGAGCCCAGTGCCCACAGCTCCTCACTGAACCATGCAGCTTCTGTAGCAGGTGTTACCTCCTAAGGAAGGGCTCAGTGGCGGCTGCCATGCACACCAGCAATTTTACAAACAAGCAAGTTTCTTATGTGTTCTTCATCACCTCCAGGCATTCATATTCTTTTTAAGTACAGGAACATTAATTAGATTTTGACCACAGACCCCGGATTTGACTTACTCTGACAGGGTTTCCATTAGTGTAATCTGTAGGGGAATTCACTGTTTTAACATCTGTGTGCCTAAGGCCTATCTCACATTTACTGCCGCTGCCTGAAAAGCCTCCCTTGTACGGCTGTGTGTTTCTTCATGCTCCCAATTTCACAGAAGTCATTTCAGCACCAAGCGGTAATTAGCAAAGGGATGGGCCTCGGCTGACATGAATGCAATTTATTGTTTTCCACAAGGCCCTGAACCGAGCAAACAAAGAACACAGTCTTGCTGTCTGGCATTTTATTAACTTGTATTGTGTGACGTACCTTACTGAAGGGAGATCTCTCAGTAAATGTAGCAGCAAGTAACCAGTAACATGCGTGCTTTTGAAGAATATTCATTTCGGTTCAATTAGGCAAGTTTTGCAGGACCTCAGCCTCTAAAATAGGACAGCCACTTTTGTAATTATCTTCTGTATCAACTTTATCACCACCCGACTTTTTACATAAATGCAACCTTTCATCTTTAAAATGCCAACACTTCTTCAATTTTGGCAACTATACAGCATTGCTAATTATTTGCTCATTATGTGTGGTTAACTGATGAATCATTAATAAATGAATGAATGGCTAATATATTTTTATGGTAATTGGAGATATAACTGATTGCAGACTTCCTTCGCTTTTCAAAACTGCCCTGAATGAGCAGTAGCTGCTTAATTGTTTACAGATGATATTTATGCCACTGACAAGCTCTTCCCACTGCCATGGTTTATCAGAGGTAAGTCCTCCCTGTGCCCCACGGTGGGTGATGCTCTCCCTTCGCCATAGTCGCAGCAGATGGGCAGGCACACATTTTTCAGACAGGTTTCCCACCAGCTCCCCAAAATGGCTGGGAGCAGGACTACTGACACCATCACATTTATTGTCAGCATTTCCAAGGAATACCACACCATGACATGGAAATGATACCTTTTTGCAAATGTTGTCCCACAGTCTGAGTGTCTGCAGTGGGATAGGGCAGGGAAATCAGGCTTTGGTGACATTTCAGTTTAACTCCATACCATGGAGTCCTCCCCTCCCCTCCCTCCCTTCCCCTCTCCTTCCCTTCCCTCCCCTCCCCTTCTTTCTTTTCTCTCTCTTTCTTTCTTTTCTCTCTCTTTCTTTCTTTTCTCTCTCTTTCTTTTCTCTTTTCTTTCTTTTGTTTCTTTCTGTCTTACTACCTATCTCTCCATAAATCATTCTTAGGGTACACAGTTCCAAAACACAGCATTTAAATCTGCTTGACAAATCAATTCATAAAGAAAATATAGTAAGATGGCCAAACAAGGTTCCTTTAGCTATGCACACGCATGCTGAAAATCAAGTTGAAAATGCAAAGGAGATTACCGATTCTTAATTATAATTATTTAACCAGGTGGGTAGTTTCTCTAATGAACATTTCTATGAAAACAGAATAACTAATGATGGTCTTAAAGAAGTCTTTGTCTTCCCATGTACTAATGATCACATTTATAAATATGCAGGAAGGCCCCCCTGTACATTGCTAATGATAAGTAATTAAGCACCAGGCGTCAAAAGCTATAGAAAAGGGTCAGGGTAATGCAAAAGAAAATTAAAAATGCAATAAAATAAGTTGTGAAGCAAAACTGAATTTCTGGCTTCTGCAGACCTGACTATAAAGAAGCTTTTCCTCTCTTCAGTATAAACTACGGCTGCTGTGGGGTATCCAAACAAAATTGTCTAAGTACTTTCAATAGATTTACTTGCCTCTGTGCTTGTAGTCATATTAAAAACAAGTGAACCACCAGCCATTTAAAACAGACACTATATTCAGTAAAGCTGCAGTTTCTTTCAGTGTTTCTGAGAAATCACTGTGGCTGAGATTATGGCTATCACCAACCTCCTCAGAAGCCTTTAAAAACTTCTGATGAAAGAAGAGGGATGTGCTAGAAATGAAACCTGTTTTAGTGATTATTTTTTTTAACCTGGAGGTCAACACTCAAAGGGCTTGTGATTTGATCCCTGGCAGGGTTATCACCAAAGAGACTCGGACTCAAGAAACTCAGAGGGCTAGCTCAAGCCCACACCTTTAGTTCAACTGCTAAACCCACACCACTGACCATCGCAAAGCATTAAAGGCAGTTTCCAAATGAAATTAAATCGGTTGTCTTCAGTAGCAAAGACATAATTGTCTTTCTAAATGAAAAGTCATTAAATTAGGTAATGCTGACACTCTTGGAGGCTCAGCACAGGGCTGTGGGAGCACAGAGGTCCCTGTGCTCCTGCTGTGCTCCTGCTGGCTGCTGCAGTGCTCCTCACCCACAGGCCCTTCCATGGCTAACTCACAGACCCTCTCCATGGTTAACTCCCTGCACCAAAACCCCATTTTCTGCTGCTGCAGTTCAGGATTCAAAAAGATGATAGTGTGGGTCTGGGGAAAATAATGTACTGTTATTATTTCTCATTGAAAACAGGATTAAACTTCCTTGTAAAATTCAAGGTGAGGAAAGAGTAAAAAGCAGAGGGAGGGAGTGTCGGAGTGAGGGGGACACAAAGAAGCCCCTCACAAAATGGTGTTTCAGTAGCTGCACCACAGGGCCACAGCCCCCCTCAGCACAGTCCCACATGGGCAGCAGCTTCACGGCATTTCTTGGCCTGATTTTAAACTCAACCAACGTGTTAGATTAAAACACACAGTCTTTGTATTTAGATCTTGTGGACACCACGGCATTAATTGCAAATAATGCTGTGGCATTTCTTTCAGGTAAAACCAGTGACTCTCCCACACTTCTAACCTTTCAGGACTTTCTTTTTGAAAACTACCTCCATATTTGACTTCCAAGCTGCCCTTTCGTTGCCTCAAGCTGGGTGTTTGCAGCAGTGCCGGCATCCCACCGTGGCCCTGGCTCCCACACGAAGTGTGGCCCATGCGACACACGCTGACGTGCCAGCGCAGCTCCCACGTTTATGGGCCACGCAGCCTGCCTGCCTGCTCAAGCTGTTTCATTTTGTCTGCAGCCGAAAATCAAATAACCCCAAATCAAGCCGTGATGGCGAGGCGCTCGGCCCTGGGAATGGCCTGCGTGCTGCTGGGTGGAGGCGGGCGGTCGAGCCCAGCCGGGGCTGAGGCCCAAACACACCCTCGGGGGTAATGGCTCCCAAAAACCAGCTGAGGGGACACCTCCAAAGGGGCCGGTCTCAGTGACTGCGTGGCAGTCCCTGGTTCCCTTGGGCTGGGGCTCACCCTGTGGGTGCAGCACAGCCCGACTCGGCTCCAGTGTGGCAGTGCCGCTGCCTCGGCGGGGTCCGAGGGACAGCCGACCAGGGTCTGTGCCACTGCCTGCGACCACTAAAAGACAGGGGGCAGGGGGAAAGCAGGTATTGAGTTACAGTTATCTTCAATTAAAAAACTGTTTATCTTTGAAAATGCATATCTGTTACTGACAAGCTCTGAAAACCACTGCTCCAAGCCTGTCAGTAAAACCAAATGTTAAATGGAAAATATTTGCCAGGATTTAAAATTAGACCTACACATTACTTACAGATGTTTCAATGAAAAACACTTGAAACTCAACCACACAGAGTAATAAACCCCACAATGGTGTATTTTTTTATCCTCCAAGTTAATTTTTATTATATAAGTAGCCATACGAAGAAGCCATTGCATACTGCTTAAATTAAATGTGGAGGAATGAAATCAGCAGTATCCCTTTACAGCATATGGTCCAGCAAATCAAATTATAAAGCTTTCCACATCTCATTAACTGCAATGAGTACAGTGAGATTTCTAATAAGTCACTTCTTTTTCATGTGAGAGGTGAGCAGTGACTTATTGTAACTATTCTCACAGGATGACCCTTGTGCTGAAATTAAGAACTAATCTAAAATGGGAAAGGTCATTTGGTCAAGTCTGATCATAACATTTCCTCGTTATTGTTTTAGTTGGCATTGAAGCACATGCTTTCCCAGTGCACCAGCTGAAAAATGCCTTTGATAATTTCACTGACAGCGAGTAACCCACACACTGCCATTTAATGAGTTTGGGCTGGATTAGCTGACAATAAAGAATACAGTATAAATGCTTTTATAGAATGAATTTTTCAGCAGGAAAATTTCATAAAGACATACTTAACTAATTTATTTGCATTTACCACTGAGATATCAGTCCAAGCATCACTCGGGCAAAAACTTCTGGTCCTCAGTTAGACAGCAGCCTCACTAATCTCAGCCTCACCTCAGAAGGAACCTGCTCCATGTCCCCCACTCATGGCCCACCTGTAGCCAGAGCTTTGGTTGCAGCAGGCACGCCAAGGAGAGAACCACATTCAAACGCTCACTTCCTCCTCTGCACAGAAAATCAAATCATCATACAATTGCTCATCATGTGGCTTGGCTTTATGTGGATTCCTGATTTAGTGGCAGATCTGATTCAGGAACCGAGGCATTCCTGGCTCCCCATCCTGGGCTCAAATCTCTAACCTGAATCCAATCTCCCTTCCGCCATCAGCCTGAAATTGTTTGCTAGAGGATATGTCAACCATAAAAATACAGCACAGTGCACAATGAGAGAAACATCTCAAGACAGTGGAAAAGAGAAAGCTCAGCCAGGCCAGCTGAAACACTTGGGAGGAAAATCAACAGGCTCTTTTTAGCAATTACAAAGTTGTTGGCTGATCTGATGTAGCTGGGCAGGAAATTCCATAGTTTTTGGAAACCATTGACAAAAATGTTCTGGCACTTCTATTCTCCATTTTGTACTTCAAGAGGAGTTAATGCACTGTGCCCGAGAAGTTCAGCATGCAGAGGAAAATGGGAGAAAGCTTTTCAAATAGACATGGAGATGCATCATCTTCCACAGTAGAAGGAAAATATTGTGACTTACTTGAAACCTCCTGACATACCACTCTAATGACTGGGCAGCAATGGGAATGTGATCATTCCTGCCAGGACGTTTCATTTGGTTATTAACCTTACAGAAAATTCTGGAGGACTGTAAACCAATCCTCAAAGGATGGATTTCTTATTTGGTCTAAAAACACTGCCTCACTTTTGTGCAGCCACTACTGAGAAGTCTGAAACCTAGCTACTGTTTAGATTAATTTAACTCCCCCTTAATGTTCATTAAATACTAAGTTGTTATTTCAGAGCACCTCAAGATGAGTTGTTAGAGCTAAATTTTGGAAAAAGTAATGTTTGAGTGCAAAACCCAGAGTGAAGGGGATGTTCACGTCATTTCCTTTGAGCTATTTTAAGCATTTGGCATTGAATCAGTTCAGAAGCCCTGGGTCCTCTGTAAGGCCTGTGAGTGGGGACCAGCAGGCACCTGCACCCACCCCAGGCCACAAGAAGAGGGGCACAATGGCTCTGAGCACCTCCATCAGATGTCAGTCAGCATGGGCGTGCCTTGAGCAGAGGCTAAGCCTAGGATCAGCGGCAGTGAGATCGAGGAGAAGGAGGACGGACACCATGAGGCTGTCCAGTCCCACTGTCCCACAGCCACACTGTGGGGCACCAGCTCCACCATCAGCTTGTGCTTCCCATGTCCCCTCTGCAGCAGTCATGCCCGCTCTCGTCCTGCTTCCCAAAACATTTGGTGGATTGGGTGATGTTGTTTTTCAGTTGCATATGAAAATTCAGGGAGTGGGGAAACCTTAAAAACACAAGTTGGAGTGGTGACACTCAGACTGCAGAATGCTTGAAATAACAATTTTTTTTGGCAAACATGGACAACTCTCACATCTCACTAGAATTAACTTTTGAACTCCAGACCTCAGAGAGTCAGAGTTTCAAAAAATGCAGCTTTGCACAATGTGCACTGAATTACTGCAGTTCTCATGTGCATACAATAGGGTAATTATGTATGCAAAAGTTTAAATTAAGGCCAGAACAGACAATGTACATTAAAACAATCTGAGTTGTTTTGCTGCACTGAGTTAAGCGAAATGCAACAAAGGATTTACCAAATAAAAGCACTGCCTCTTCCTTTGTGCAATTATTACATTGTCCAAAGTACAGTCCTTCAGCACCCCCAGTTATATGCTGCTGCCTTTAACATCTGCTGAAGATCCACTGCAGAAAGAGGACAGCACATGATGGCACAGTTGCAGGGCCTTCAGTGAAAAAGGATCTCATTTAAGAAGGTATTTGCAACTCTCCACTGAATTCATCTGATGCTCTTGATTGTGCTCTGTTACTACATTTATCTAACCACATATTGACATTCTGGGTATATGGGAAAAAACTGGGAAAAGCCAAAGTGATGATACACTTGAGCACAGTACCCTGCAGCTGTTCGGGAGGGATTAATTTCCAAAACATGCGGGGAACCCTTAGTAAACTTGTAATTCCTACTTTGAGAGCTTGGACAGGCTGGTCTGCATGAAGACTCAGGGTGTATGGTGCAGACATGAGGTCACCCTGCCAAGCTCATTAGAGCCAAGACTAAGCAAAGCTATCACTTTCCAAACACCAAATGTGGGCAATTGCTACCAGCATTTCCATGCATGTTTTACTTTAAATAGTTGCGAGTTGTTCATCCTTCCCGTAGCTGAAAATTACCTACATACCTAAATGCATACACTTGTTATGTGCCTGCATATACTTATTTTAAAATAGCTTATGCATATATAACACAGAGACACAAAAGTTCTCCAATGCTTGCTCCTCAAGGGGTAATAACATAGAAATATTTAAGATGATTCAACAGTGGACGGCTCGGCAGATGTCTCCAGCATGGTGCAAGACATTAACGTCTGCTGACTCATCATCAGAGTTAATTCGTGCCTGGCTCATGTTCCCGTCATCTCAGCAGCAATTTAGTACTTGGTGAATTTTCTCTCATCAGGAGTAAATGTTATCACAGACTTGTGATTATGTGCTATTTGAAACTGGTAGAGCTAAAGCCATGTGTGATAATAAAAGGTAATTGTTTACCTTTGAAGTTGATATCTATGGCTTTTGCTGCACTCTGCAGGAAATTGGGCCAGTCTGTGACTGCTTGGGCAGTCAGGCTGTGTCTAACACCCCTCTCCAGGGTGTGAAAACAAGGAGGATGCCCGTGCAATAGCTGAAACAAGCTAGTGTCACTTTTATAGACTTGTTTTACCCTACTGAGTGGAGCTGAACACAACAGAGAATTCAGTAAGGGGAAAGGTTCCTCTTCTATTTAATGCAATGCCATTGCTGGCTGGAGTGTAGTAATCAAATTTCCTTCCAGTGGAAGGATAAGTGATGCAGTACCACCTACATACGCATACCTGGGCATAGACATAAGTGCCACAGACATGATGGAAGGTAGGGGAGTGTGTCAGCATGGGAGTGCCCAGGGGCTCGAGCCCAGTCCCAGCCAGCAGCACTGCTCTCCTCCCAGGGCCCTGCCACACTCGGTCTGTGAGCGACACCTGCATACCCGAGGCACAGTTTCCTATGTGTACAGCCACCATGGGCTGGGACACAGCACAGCCGTCATCATCTCCATGTCTGGGACTGTATGCACATCAGCTGATGGATAGCTTGCAGGAGACAGTATTTTGGGTGTTTCAAGGGCAGTTTTTCCTTCAGCAGGCAGAAGCTGTGGTCCAATTTCATGCCATCCTTAGGAAGAAGTGCCATTAGTGCCCAAACCTGGCTCTCCAGTGATTGGCCTGGTTGCAGGCAGACACAAACTGCATTTACCATGAATTCCCTGATCCAAAAAACAGAGAAAGGCGTAAATCAGAAATACTAGTTGAAGGGATTTAGTGTTTGTAACATATGCTATTAACATGCTGTTAGCTTCCACAACTCATTTTCAGCGGATTATAATTATTCTTAACAGAAATGGCCAGGGAGATGAAGAGGTCTCAATAATTTTGCCTGCTTTTCCTTATTCCATCTTATCCTCCCAAACAATCCACATTGGAATTCATAAATAGAGACATATGCACATTTGGAGCGTGTTCAGATCAATTATCCCACATCATTTTTTTTGGAACTGGGAAGAAGGTATATTGCCTAAACGCTAATGCCTATGGATCTTTAATATTAATGTGATGCTCAAGAGATAATTACTTCTCATGAACCGGAATAAGTCTGGCCAAAAAGGCTGAACATATCCAAAATTCAGCTGATTTCAGTGCAGCTAATTCTGGTTGAGGTTTTTTTTTCTCCCCTGCTGGACACACTGCCAGATGTAATAGAAATAAACCCCACTGAAACTGGCTGAGGATACGTATCATATTCTGATTGGTAACAGATTTTCAGATTATTGGATGGGGAGGAGAATTTACTAAAAAACAAAAGTCAGTTAAAATACCATCATGGTTCAAGCACAACCCCTCCATGAATTAAGGGTCTCCCAGGAGGAATCCTCCAATGGAAACATACCTTCTGCCCTGGCACAGGATCCCAGAAGGAAGCGAGAGGAAACCATTTACTGTAACCCTGCCTGTGGTTGAACACAAGAAAACTCTGGCGCCAATAGGACTTCTGGAAAAAGAAGAAAAGATTAGGTTTGGATTGAACTAAAACCTAGGAGTGTCAGACCTGTGGCAGTATGCTTTGTGGGTAACCTATAGAGATCAGCAAGGTTCAAAGGCAGAGTGAATAAAAGCTGTCTCCATCACTTTACGGAGGGAGAAGTATCTCGCTGTCTTGGGTCAAGGCATGGGAAGGGGACAGCCCTTGTGTACCTGTCCTGCAAAGTGACACTGAGCCCAGCTGCCACTATCATAGCAAGTTAATCCCTGCAGCCTGGCAAACTGCTCCTCACCATGGGACTGCCTTCCAGAAAGCTGCCCAAAATAGGGCTGGTGAGTGAGGAAAGCTCACTTTCCTGGGCAGCCCAGCTCTGCCCTGGCTCCTCCATCCTGCTGCAGATGAGTCATGTAGAGAGCCGGAAAGGAAATAAATGCAAACACATGGCAGTCAAAATGGCTTTCACAGAAAAGAAAACATTGGGCTCGAGCTGCTGTGTGTGTGTAGCACAGAGCTGGTCCTTGTGGGATGGGTACCACTCAGCATACATCTTTGTGAAGCTGTCTGCCACGGCATGGGCAGTTACCAACATTTCCTGACTTGCTAAAGCTGTTTGCCAAGGTCAGGCTAAATACATGATTTCTTCATAGCTGGGTTTTTAATGTTTAATATTGGTTCTGGTTCTGTTTGACATAAAAAAAGCTGAAAGACGGAAAAAGGGGCAGTAGACCAAGGGAAAAAGACAGTAACCTTGCATACAGCAGGAGTGGAGGGATGCAAGAGGAAAAATCTAGCTGGAAAGAAAACATCTGTCTACTTCTAGTATTAAGTGCAAATATACACTTAAATATTTACATTACACATTCAAATCTGGAAATATTATATATTTATCCCATGCCACTTTTATTTCACTTCCTCAAAAAAGGACTGTTAAATGGTTTTTAATTGCACTATCATGTTCTCACCTTTCTATAGCACTTCCCTGCAAAGGAAGGCAGTAGGTGGTAGATGGACTACGGTGTAGCAGATCCCTGTCGCAAGACTCCCCTTCCCTTTGCTTTGGAGGAAGGCTTTCAGCTGGGCCTCAAGAAGTACCTCTGCTGCTGCTTTTGCTGAGCTTTCTGCTCTGACCAGAGTATAAAAGTACCTACAGAACAAACCCATAACTCATATTTTGGTGGTCTGACAGCATTTTCTCAAGAAATTTTTCAAGAAAAGTTTTCAAAATTTGATGTGATAATGGACCAAAAAAAGGTACTCTCCTGGCAAACTTCCTCTATTCCTCCACCCAGAATGATGTGACTTTTTACAAACCATGTGCCAGTACTGCACCTTCCTAAAAAGTTTATCTCTGAGCACAGTCAACATAATGATTTTTACCAGACTCCTCTGCCAACACAGTCTCAGTCTTGCTATGTGTTCTTGGGCCTTATTCCTTTTAACATCTGGGAAGACCTTTCCATAAACAAAGATTCCCCGTATTAATAACACAATGACTCCAAAGTCAAGAAAAACACTCATGATTAAAGATGCTCACAGAGCAGGGTCATGACTTTTTAAATGCCTGAGTGACAAAATAATTCAACCCATTAATTTTAGCACTTCAAAACTGAGAGGAATTCAGTAGTTATTGCCGGAAATACTTTTCATATGTATATCATGGAGACCAGCTTCTTATTTTATGATGAATATACACATACATGTCAGGTGTAAAGGTGTAAGAGTATATCCAGCCACAGAATGTTTTGTTAGCATGAGGCAAGATGCTCCACTCAGCTTTTGCATAACTCTCTAGTCATGATTTTAAGTATTCAATTCTACTTGTATGACTTCTTAAAATTCCCTGCAATATAATTATACTGATGGGAATGCAGAAAGATAATTGCTTTTAGAGAAAAGTTTCTCTTTTGTGTTACATTCATCTGGCTTCCATAAATAGAACAGGAGACCTTGAACAGCAGCAATGTGCATCCATGTGTCTCTAGCTATTTATTTACAAAGCTAGACCTTGACAAATGTAATTTGTTCAATAAAATTAAAAAGTATGCACAATAATTCATTTAGACAAAAAGGCTTGAAAAGGAAAATCACTGGGAATGTGTGTCATCACTGGAAGTGATCAGCTGGTTCCTGAAGAATTGGCAGGTGCTCTCCTTTTGGAAACCAGCAGTGAGGTAGTCCTTAGGAGCGGAAAAAAGTGAGCTAGGAATCGGAGCAGTTCTTTATTCAGACAATAATTATACAAATTAGATCCATGAAAGCCAGAGAATGACTGTGCCTTGAACCCTGTCTGTGTGCATAGAACAATGGAGAAATTAATAATTAAATCTATTACATATGCTCATAACTCAGCACAAAAGATACTTCACTAGCTCAAACAATTCTGCATTTTCATTTGAATAAAGCTTTCACACATTTTTCTCATTATATATGTATTATATTTTAAATTTAACAGCTTATTTTGTTGCCTTTATGTCTTGAATTAATAAGGCCACACTTTAATGCACTAATGTTGAATAGCATTAGAATGCTTTACAGTCATTACTTGGGGGTGGAGGTGGGGGGGAAATCCCTAGTTTCCCAGTGGTGAAATCAATTTGCCCATAACTTCCTGTCTCTCATAACCTCTGCTAGCATAGCTTGAAACTTTGGGCTGCTTTTTGTACCAAAAGACTTGTTTATATGTTCTGGCTGCAGCTGGGGCAGGATCTGAAGGTAACACTACTCTGTTAGGTTTGCACAAACAGTTCAGGAACAGACTGAAATCTTTTCAGCCAGTTAAAGCAATTAGGAGCCAGATACACCGACCTAATGTTATTTCCTTTGTAAGAAATAATTTAGCCTCAGAAACACAGATGGCTCAGTGAGTTCTGACCCAGAATTCTTTTCCTTTGGCCAGGCAGGGGGATGCAGACACCCGGGGGGCTGGTGGGGGCGCGGAGGAGGGCGCAGGCTGGAGCACCTTCCCAGCTGGGAAGAAGGACCGGCTGCAGCATCTGAATGCCAAGGGTGGAGGGAAGAGGAGATGGGGGAGAGAAACCACCAAGAGAATTCAGATGTAAAAATTACTAAGAGTTCCTCCAAAGTCCTCTTCCTAGATGGAGGCTGACTCTGGGCCCTCACAGCCTGCAGCCCACGCAGGCCCTCCGACGGCTGCCAAGTCAAATAACGCTAATTGCATTACAGATTGCAAGCACAATTCGCTGTTCTTTTCAACTAAATCCAAGACTTTCCATTTCCATTTTGTTTGGAGAATTTAAGTGGCATAAGTATTCCTACTGCCAGCCGGGATATGGGGTTAGAAAAGGGGTGGCAATCGCTCACTCAGAGACCAAAAGCAGATCTGTAAACCTGAGAAGCCAGAGAGGGTAACTGAAGGAGCAGACCAGAGACTGACAGCTGTTGGGAACAGCTGCCCGGGAGGGGCTGGCTGACCCATGCATAGGCTGGGCAGTGCAGCCCCATGAGGGTGGCTCAACCCCGGTCCATCACAGGGACTGGAGATGCTGCTGTGGCTCACCATAGGCGCCTGCAAACCTCCTGCTCCCCAGTATGGGGCACCCACACCCATGCTCCCTGTTCCACTAGGGGAGGCACCAGGGGTGGACACTGAGCCACAGCACAGCCCTCACTCATCCGCCCCAAAACAGGAACGGAACAAGCAGTGCTGAGGCTGCTCCCTGAGCACCAGTGGAGAAACACCCCATCTCAGGGGGCTCCACAGCTAGTGGAGCTTCCTGCAGCAGCACATAAGGGACTGACCTTCAGCATCACAGCATGAAATTTCCCCCTTTCCCCTCCCATACCTTTTGGAGTAAATTTAAAAAAGTTTAAAAATTCCTGTAGAAAACCCAGATGCCATATTTAACTTAAAAACTTTACATCATCCTATTATTTCTTCCTATAATACAGAAATACGCACATGTGCCCTGTCTCTTTTTGCTTAGTTGCACATGTCACATTCAAAATCCCTAACATTACCCAGTCTTGAAGTACATGGCAATTATCAGGATAGCTCCCATTGTCTGGCCGCTCCAAGGAGAAATGAACTTAAATTTTTGGAGTGAACAGAAATTCTGACAAACCCTCCCATCAGTCATTTAATATGGGAAGAATCTAGTCCTCTTGAAAACCTCCGCAGGATTGCTCACCCCACTCCATAAGCTGCAATGTAATACACATTTCGCACTGCAGCATCCCTTTCAGTGGCATTTCAGCTGAACAGAGATGTTAGACTGTCACGCTTATTTAAGCAGAAGGGTTATCACTGTTCCTTCATACAATACTATATAGCTCAAAGGTGCAATAAGAAGCCCAGAAATATGTCAAAAAGGTTTGCGAAAATAAACAACGTCAATTTGCTCCTTTAAGTATCATCATGACAAATTTACCAGGAGGCTGGAGAGATAAAACGCAGCACTTTAAATACCTAAACTAATCAATAGAGAGAGCCGAGCCCGCAATCCATTTTCTGAGAAGGGTAACCTTTTAAGGTTAATTCTTCATTCATATAAATACAATGCCAGGGTCATTATTTAACTTAAAGCAGCCCTTCATTAAACTATAATAATTAGGCTCAATTTAGCACTAAAATTAGCCACCAAAACAGCGCCCTCGCTGACCGGCGGGCCGGGTGGCGCTGCCGGAGGCGGAGGGGCGGCCGGACCGCTCCTGCTGCGCCACCTCGTGGCGGCTCCGCGGACCCGCAGCCCCTGCCCCAGCCCCATCTCCAGCCCCATCCGCATCCCCATCCCCGCACGGCCCCGCGGTCTGCGCCGGGCAGGAGCCACTCAGGGAAAGGAAACTGGGACCGAGACTGGGATGTTCGCTTCCTTCACGCCTCGGTCTGCTCTCCGGAGCGAAGGGCAGAGGGTGGCAGGGCAGGAGCAGTGAGGATGTCCCTGCCGAGCCCCCAGCCCCATGGCTGCCTCCTGCCAATGGTCTGTAGAATCACAGAATCATTAAAGTTGGAAAAGACCTTAAAGATCATCCAACCAGTGGCCTAACACTGCCAAGTCCCTAAGTGCCACATAACGCTTCCAGAGATGGTGATTCCTCCACTTCCGAGCCTGGTCAAGACTGAACTCTGCAGCTAATGGTTTAACCATCCCCAGATCCCGCTCAGAACATTATTCGATTAAAGATTAGGCCTTTTGGTCGCAGTAATAAAAAGCACAAATGATCTTTCTGATTACCAGCCATGTCACTGCAACGGTGCAGCTGCCACCTCATAACAAGGGCAAGGGGACAGCAAGCAGCCACCATCAGCCCCGTGTCTGCAGCCTCCTTTCCCCATGCCCACCAAGATCCCATAGCAGCTGGGCATAGGCACTCTCCCAGTGCCCTGGCCTTGGGCAACCAGCTCTTGAGTCCTGTTTGTAGAGTGGGTTCTGAGGGGGTGAGGCCAGGGCCCTGTCACTCAGACACCATGCTACAGGGCTCTCTGGCAACACAGGACTCCAGTCATTTGTTGGCCAGACCGTCCCATATGTTTCTGCCAACAAAAAAATCTGTCTCACCTTGGGGAAGCCACTGGATCTTGCCATGCCTCAATTTTCCCCTTTATAAACCAGTTTAAGTGCTTTTTTCAACTCTATAATAGCACCGTAAAAATCCATTGCTGCTTCCATTATCCTCATCTCTGAATATCCATCCTTTTGCAACGTTATCTAATTTCTGTGCCCTAATAGGCTCAACTGCTGTTCCATCACCGTTCTGTGGCAGTGCATGACACCTTCAAATATTGCTTAGAGAAGAAAACAAAGTGATTGTGCCTAACAAAGCTTTTTGCAAACCTTTCCCTCAAACACTGTCCACGGTACCCTAAGTGACACTGGGGAGCACTGGCATCACCCTTTGCTGAGGTACAACACCCAAATGGGGACAGATACAACCAACCCCCCAGTCCTGGGACAGAATTTGCTCTGGCAGCCACCGGCCCACCACACTGTCAGTGTTCATGCATAGCCAACTTCACAAGAGGAAAAGGATTAGCAGCACTTCTGGTCAAAGTAAAGGAGATTGCACGAGTTCAAAATTACTTTCCTTGGCCACACAGGAAACCTGCAGTGAGATGGAGGGTATGACCAGAGACTTGTGACCATGGTTCATGCTGGGCACAGCAAGGAGCCACCCTGTCAGCAGTGGTGGAAGGGCACGCACACACACGTCTGAGATACAGAGTGAGCTTAATGCCTTTCCTTGGCATAACCCATCAGCAATGTGGTTGTAACCGGCCTAAAAGGTGAATTAAAAGTGAACTCTCGGAATTTGTATTGAATTTCTTTGCTTTGGGCTTTGTTTCTCACAAGCAGAGCATTGCTTAAATCTAGGGAACTGAACTTTAAAAAGAAAATAAATTCTTATGTCTACTTTTTAAAAAAAAACCACAAAACAGGTCTTTTGCTTTCCATGAGAGTTGTCTGCAACACGCAGCTGCAGACGGTCTGTTCCCTGTGTGTACTGAGAGCTGGTGGCAGCCAGGAGCAGTTCCAGGCAGGAACTGATTTCACTGTTTTTGCCATGCACTAGCACAGATCCCTGCTTAAGAAGGTGGAGAAGTCAGGGCAAACACAGGACAGGCACAACACCTACAACAAGGAGGCCAAAGGAGGTAGCAGAGTTGTGGGACCCTGCTGGTTGGCAGAGAGGGGATTGCTCAGAAGTGTGTGCAACAGCAGCATGTTCCCTGTGAGCACCATAGATGTCACATGCCCTGGACACAGAGAGTCTTCTATCCCCACAAAAAGGGAAAAACTTATTTTGAAGGGGAGGGGGCAAGGGGGGGAAGAGATGTAGAAACAAACAGGTTCAAACAAAGTTTTATGAGGAGAGCTGGAGAGCACTCAGCCTGTAAAACAGCCCATGGTACTGTCAGGTCACCACTGGGCAAAGGTACCTCACAACAGTGTATAATCAGGTTTTATGAGAGGGATATCACTGTCAACAAGTGATTGAATAGCTTTTTGCATGACGGACCTTGCCAGGGATCAGCAAGGGAAAGACAGAGATGGCCATTTACCTTGACATGCTTCTTCCACACAAGCCAAACTAATTGCACACGTCAAAAGGAAAAGGCAACGCATGGCTTTCATCCGCTCCCGATAACGATCAGATAGGGCTCTTCCTGTCTTCTCCAGCAGCCCTTCCTCCAGCGTAGCATGCAGAGGAGGAAGAAAATACAGCTTTGAAGGTCAGGTAATGGCCTAATTAAAGCAGAATTCCAACTCGAATACTCTGTCCCTGCCCTTTAAAAGCACAGCACCAGGTCAGGCTGTCAGTTGTGGTTTAGTGCACTGGTGCTGTTAGCACACCCCTAGTAATATGCTCTTTGGCTTAACGTGGGTCATTTGACAAGGGGGTTTCTAAATAATTGCAGCAAGTGCAAAGAGACGTGTTAATTTTAAAGCAGTTATTGCTCTGTGAAGGGCATCTACCCCCAGCCCTGCTGGAGACAGGGAGAGCTTTCAGAGGTCGTGAGAGAAGGTCTCCCCTACGAAAACTAAAGCAGAGTGGGTGGTCAGGGATGGGGAGAACAGTACAACGGCCTTTGCAGCCATGGTCGGTCAGAGTTGAAATCTGTTACTTGCCCAGAGTCCCAAAAAAGAGTGCAGTGGTCCTGTGGGTATGGAAAGCCCTGGGAGCATGGTTTTCTAAAGCCGATGTGATGTTACAGCCCTCAGCTTGCACAGGCATGTATTTATGGCCCAATGGTATTTGTTTGGAGCGTAGGGGAAGGTAATACTCCTTTTGACAGCATTACAGCATGGCAAAGGCACAGGTTCTTTTGGGCATGCTTTTAATTATACAAAGGCTTAAATATATAGCAAAAAAATGAAGCTCTTCTGGCATGATCTCAGTCCGATATCCTCATGCTTTCATTTTGTATGACTATTCCTTGCTACAGCAGAGGAAGACACTTGCTTTATTTTTCAAAATGAAGTAAAATAACTTTTGTTTTTTACCTTGTTAAATATAATAGTTTGGACAAGAGAGATGCTGGTCCGGAAACACAAGTGCACAAGTTCTAATATGGTGCTTTCTGTGTCTCCCCAATTCTTCCCACCAGCTGCATATTTCACAAAGCTATCTGAAGCGTTCCCTAGACAGGACTCTGAAACACTATTCCCAATAGTTACAGATGTCCAAAAGGATCAGATCACTTTCACTGATCTTTTTCTCCTTGTTTTTTAAAGTATTTAATATAGTAGACAAACGAAGAAGGTAATTGGGGCATTCCTCTTCTCCAATCACACAAAACCTCAGAAGCAAGAATCAGACCTTGGGGGAGAAAAGCAGGCGCAATTGCTGCATTGTAATCCCCTAAGGCTGCCAGCACAGACAGCTGTTCCTGTTCTGACTCTTTTCCAAATGAGTCAAAGGAGTTAGTTCCAACTTTCAGAAAGTTGTATGTTGCTTTATTTCCCACTTCAGGGGATAGGATCCATTCTGGACTCCTACATAACAACATGTTCTTCCATGATATGGGCAAAGCCAGTGAATTTGAAGAATTCATAACTCATGACCAGAGCTGCAAGTACAGAGCTCCCCTGACATCCACACCTGTTCTTTGACCCTATAGGGTGCCTGAAACGTGACAGGCAAGTACAAAAATTAAATTCTGCATTAAGACATAAATTATTATTTTATTATATTAAAATGCTAAAAGTTAGTACACATTATTGAAGGACATTAGTCATGCCAAGGTAGAAAGTCATATGGGAAGAAGATTATTGCAGACACAGGAGGAGCCTGTGCAGGGCTCAGGAGGTCTCAGCTGAATTTCTGGCTCCTCCACAATAGTCTTGCATAGCTGTAGGTAATTCACCTATACCAATACCCCCCCTATATTTGCAGGCACCAAACTCTTGACTTAGGAGCATAATGAAAAGCCCAATCTTGTTGTTATCTCAGCATGGATCAGTATCAATACACCCACGAGGTCAAGGCCTCATTCCTCAAAAAGGTCTTGTCCACGGTACTGGACAGCTGGCAGCAGCATTCCCACTGAAATGGGAATCCAGTGAGCCATTCCCTCCCTGGCACAGGGCAGCCCTGCTGAAGAGCCAGCCAGCCCATGCTGCAGCTGGGAGAGGCCTGAGCCTGCACAAAGGCACTAGCAAGGATTGGACAGATAAATCCCACTGGTGGTCCAGTGCCTTACTTCTGACACAGGACAACAGTACCAGATTTTCTAACAAAAACATTGGCAAGAAGAAGGGAACTTTTTTCACTATTACTCAGTAATAGTCAGGTATTATGGCAGCCACATGCTCATAATGCTTACCAACACATGCTTCCTTTTAATCTGCAGCACTATTGGTTTATGTGCCAATAAAAATATTTATGTGCAATACTACTAACATAGCTCTTTATCTAATTGATCTACAAAGAACAAGCATCTATACTTCTCCCAAACAGAAAAAGAAAGTTCTTACCTGATGGAGAGATTTTTCTCTACTGGATAGATGAGGATAACAACAGGTGCCCAGAGATGAGTAGAAAGATGAGACGAGCAAGATGGAGCAATTCACATCTGGCATCTATGTTTGTTTACTTGCTTCACACTGGCAGGGTGAAACATCTGTCTCTGATGAGTAACTGTGGGGAGGTTACTTAAAATTTTTCAGTTATACTGTGTCATCTGAGAGACTAGAAAACCATAATTCTTAAAACTGGACACCAACATTCCAAAACTAACCCTTCTCCTGCTTTTCAATAGGCAAGTCTTTGCCCAGCAGCCAGTTCTGCCCCATCACTTGGATATTCTTCACAGAAATTTGACACATGAACAAATGCTGCTAATAAATCTCATTATTTGATGCAGTTATAGAAAGCTGATGCATCGGCAATCGAAGTCTATAAATCAATCAGCAAGACCCTAAGAAACACTCCTAATCTGAAGGGATGTTCACAGAGTGGAATCCTATCAATTTCAAAGTGATGTGAGTAAGGATTTGCCCCAGCTTTAGGAAGGGTGAAAATTTGGCTTTGTTTTTAATTTATATTGTTTAAACCTTGTGTCTCAAAAATATGTTGGTGTTCTGTTTTTTGTGGTAGCAACATCACATGAAAGCCAACTACTTACTCCTGATTTGAGAAAAACAGTAGTATGGGGGGTTTTTTTGATTTATATGGAGAGAGGAAACCACCCTGGGCTAAAAAGTCTACAGTCAGCAGAAGCAGCACTTTGTCTTCAACGACTTAAACACAAGGCTCCCAAATGATTGATGTTCCTAACTCACATTTTTCTTGCAGATGTGAATACGAAGAGGAGTTTTAAAAAAACTGTTGGAAATGTATATATGTATTTTCATAAGAAGGAATGAAACAACAGAAAACAATTTCTGGGTGGTTTAAAAAGAATAAAGTCAACAATTATAAACTCAGATGCCAAAGTGTTGACACATGTACTACCTTGGCACCAAAACTAAATATTCTGCTTTCCTAGAAAGTTATTGATAGTTGTTCGACCTGAAAAAAACCACCAACTCATGAACAATTTATTACACAACTACATATTAATAAAAATACCTACATTCAGACTCCACATTTGAAAAATTAACAAATACTGTCAAACATCACAACAAATAGTTTCCATTGGTTTTAGCTATGGAATATCACATACTGTAAGATACTTCAGAATACCCTGCATGGCTGTGATACCAAGGTCCCCATTTCCTAATTTTCTGGAGTATCTTTGGAACTAGTCAGTAAGTCTGCCAGTTACCAATCATTATTTGAATCTGGATAAACAAAATGAGAGTGGCATGGTAAAGAGTCTACCAGTGCAGCTACAGAGAAAAGCACATTCTTTTTGATTTTTGAACACAACTTTTTCATACATATGAGAAAGGACAAGAAAAGGTTTAAATCACCACACATAAGCCATGGACATAAAATGAGGAAATGAATTTGAACAACCATCTATGAACATTTGTGATAAACCATGAAGACATCAGGGTTTCTCCCTCCTCTCTGTCACAAGGTACACAATTGCCTTGGAAACCACTGTTGTCAAAGCTTTAATATCAGGTTCATTCATTGCAGAAAGCTCTATTATAGTTCCTAATTTCTTGAACCAAGTACAACCCCAACTGGACTGCTCAATAGATGCTGAGAGGCTGTTTCACATACACAAAGAAGCTGGGTTTTGAAAGCACGTTCACGCATCTGCCTGGGCACGCTTTACTCCCTCTGACTATGGACAGGGTTTTCAAACTTGTCTTCCAAAGCTACCTTTGAATTTTTTTGGCTTTGTAATTCACTCTCCAGTTTCCTCAGTATCATCAAGTGATGAGAACAATGACTCTATATGAGCAGACACACACGCACTCATATATATGTAAGAGAACATTCCTGGATGGGTGAGTTGGGAAGGAGGTGTATGGAAAGATACATGTGAGCTGACTGCAGAGCTTTCATTAATAAAACCTATTGATTGCAGCCTGATTCTCATCTTGTCAGACACTTTTCCTACACAAAGAGTTAAAAAAAAATCCCACCCCACTCACCCACAAGTTAAATATCCTTGCAAGACACATGGAGTAAATGTATCCAAACTGTTGTATGCACCATCACTACCAAGCATAAGCTAATTCAACACAATATGAGTGCTGCCTCCAACACACAGGACAGGGACCTCCATTGCCACCAGGCTCTCAAAGGTGACCCTGAGTAAACACCAAGTTTGATAAACTCCATACTGGAGCGTGATCTCATGTCCTACAACAATACCTGCAAGATAAGTGTTCTTTGTAAGGTTTGTGAAGGAATGAAAACTAGTATGCTATCTCACAGAGCCAGCTGAGAAAAAGGAGAGTCTGAACACAGATGTCATACCCTCATACACATTTTTCCATACACTTGAGGGAAAAAAAAATAAAAGGGCACAGACAAAGAATGTTTGCTGGGGTGGGGAGAGCACTGACGTGTTCCTGTTTTGCTCTTTATAAGGGGAAAATTCCCTGTTTGTCTTAAGAAAAAAAAGACAACCCAAAATCTTGTTGAAAAGTTTCGTGGAAAAACAATGTTTACAGCCATTTTTGCTAAAACTCAGATTTCTAAACATCTTTCTGAAGTAGCCTTTAGCATTAACAGATGTCTGATTGGAATCTGTCTGAGCCAGTGAACTCATTCTGAATGGACACCAAGAAAAGTGCACAATTTTTGTCCACATAATCTCAGCGTAAGATGCTTTCACCCAGACTTTATGGACTTGACTTCTCTCATGCAATTATTGTTTTATCTTCAAGAAGCAAAGGCCTCAAATGCAGAGCAGGCAAGCCTCCCAGTCAATGTAATTTGCTTTTCCAGATCTATAGCTTAGCTATAAGTAGCACTGGAGCAAAGTACGGGAAGTAGATACTTGGTCTGGGGTTATAAATAGGAGACATTCCATTTGTCCATGTACGGGCCTTGCTTATAATAGCAGCAGCCTTGATGGCTGCAACTTTGAGTTCATTAATTCAGTCAAGAGAAGGCACTGAAGATCCAAAGCAGATAATTAGGCCAGAGATAGCCATCACAGCTGTTAATTTAAGCAATTACTGCAATCTATCGTGGTTTATATTTCTGCCTGCACTTTCCTCTGTGTTCTTTATGTACTGTCTTCACAGACATAAATACACCCTTTCCCACCACATCGACCGCTTTACACAATGTTTGCCCATATATCCACTCGTCGTTACACACTGCTGCGAGGCAGTCGTGACAAAGCCAGCCTGTAACTGCACAAGTCTCTAGCAGTTAAGCATTCCTTTTCCTCTTGCCAATTCTCCAAGTCATGCAACATTTTAAAAGTTATTAAATTCTAAATAAAGGAGATTAAGGATGCCAAATTCTATTCTGTGCTAAAACCAGCAATTAATATTTGTCAAGACAATAATAATGTTTTTTGGGCCACAAGACTGCTATTCTCTAGACTAGCTTTTTTCTCTTTTTTGGTAAAGAGACAGTTCGTAATAGTTTCCCGTAACTGCAGCATCACACTCAGAGTTCTGGTTGAGTTAGAGCATTTAAATTAACATACCAAATTAGGTATGTTTCTCTTTCAAACAGAACAGTGTTTTATCTTATTAATACTGAAATTATATTTGAAACAACACATGCATATATATACAGCAAGGTAGCGAACCATTTCTTAAAGCATCATAGGAATGCAATACCTGTATTCTTGAACTATAACCACAAGTCCCATAAATCACCATTTTAACCTATTTTGTTTTGAGATTTCTTTTTTAATAGGGAGATTATTCTCTGTGCAATTACTTTGATGGTCATATTTATTAGGAGAAGTTAATGTCTGTGTGCAGCAAATCTGAGAGTAGATTCAGGATCAGCCTTGTAAATGTGCAGAGAATGTTTATCACAGTATTTTCCATTTTTATGAGGATGCGGTTGGTTATTATGACAAGGTGAAAGGTCTCTAAGCCTTCATTTTTAGGCCACAGGTGTTCTTTGTAGAGGTTTTTTTTAATAAAGAGTATTATTAGTCCTTTAAATTAGCTCTTATTGAAAGTTACCACATCTGCGTTATGTGGTAATGAAGCCAGGGAGGAGGTCATAGCAGGGGACTTGTGCTCCAAGAAAACATCTGGACATTGCTTTGACATTCACTAGCAACTTCTTTTATTTTACTAAGAAGTAAGGAAATTATACTGAAATCAATTGCAAGATGAAAACAATAAATAAAATGAGAATACAGGACCTGGAAAAAAACCCCAAACAACTAGGTTGGAAAAAAAACAACACCCTTTCCCTTCTCTCATTCCCCTCCCATGAATTCCAACCAACAAGATTAATTACCTGTGCAAATGGCAGCATCAGTTAACAAGCGGTTCAACCACTATTTAACACATACACTACAGTCATTCTGTCTTTCACAGGAGGAGATACTGTCATTTTAAATAAAGCTTTTTCTTGTATGGCAACCTTTTTTGGCTGTCATTTTATTTACTACATCATTTCAGAGACAGGTACAGTGACCTGAGGAAGTCCTGTACCTTTATATAGGCATTTTTTTCCTTCACTTCCCCCTGGCTGATAAAAGCAGAGAGACTTTGTTTCCTGTGCACAATTACACCCATCACTTCCACTCATGGTAGGATGGAAAAGTCTATTTTCAACAAAAGAGGGATTGAAAAGCCATCAAAAACATCAAATGGAAGTCACTGAGTAACTGCATGATGGTTCTTAATCATAAAGGCTGATAACTAAACATTTAGGAATTTGGCTGGGTCAGATGACTGTTCAGCTCCGCAGCACACACAGCTAGGGATGTTTATAGGGCAGTGGTTACAGCGGGCCTCAGAAACCCTAAACAGCAGCAAACCCATGCTCACTGTATTTTCTTGTTTTAAGTGCTTGCTTACAAATGCAAATTACATTTCTAGTCTACTCAAGTTCTTATACCCCTCTCAGCACCACAGTAACTGAGGGTCTCCCCATACCAGTCGGGGCATTTGTTCCCTCAGGCAGGGAAGCACGTATCAATCCACTGCTTTAGTGTCAGTTCTCTGTTCTTACAAATCTTGGCCTTAATATGAAGCAGTTTTCATTGACACTTCCAGCACGGTGTATACCCTCTCCAAACTTATTACATATTTGGCTAAAAATCCCAATACAAAATCTGAAGGCCTATAAATATATTTGGTTATAGGTATATGAAATTACTACAGACAAACTACAGCTTGAACTCCAACTCGCCCCTCCCATCCAAAATCACAATAGCTGCCAACAAAGTTCATAATACTGCATAACAACATATTCCAAGAAAAAAAGCATTCAGTGTGAATGTGACATGCAAATATTAAGACAGGACACCAGACTTCTTTTCTTTCCCCTTCCCACTGGGTGTTTTATTTTATAGCATTTGCATTAGGTAATCAACTGAAACACTTCAACAACAGAAAGCTGGCAGCATAGTGAGGAAAAATGGAGATTATTTCTCAAACAGCTGTGACAAAATGGTTTCAAGTTGGAATAGTATTGCACAAACAAATCAGTTTTCGGAGGGTGAGTGGGAGCAAGCATCTTCAACATGGATTGTGAGGAAAAAAGGCACTATTTAGCTGTGTGTGTGTTTAAAAAGAAAAAAGTCATGGAGCACAATCCATGTTTTTCAAAATTACATTCAGTACTGCTTTAGAAATGCTCACAAACCTGTCTTTTACAGAAGTTACAGAAAGCTGCTGATGTAAATATCAGACAGTACAAGTGTATGAACATTTATAATTATGCTCCAGAAAAGTCTCACGAAGAGGGCTCTTTCTATAAATACTGTTGTAAAGGTTACAGTTGCATAGGCTTACAGCAAAGGAAGCATCCATCCAACTAAGCAGCCTTACACTTTCCTTAAGTTTAATCTCTAGTAGTCATAAAATGTGCTCTAATTTTGAAGAGCTAAATTGGCAGTGCACTTGAATCAGGCTTTTCCACTACGTGCTTAAGCAGCACAGACAGCATCATCCACACACCTTTTTGCCACATACATGTTTAGCGGGTAAGCTTAATGGAAAATTTTAACAGAAGTATGACAGAAAATAACTGAATTTTCCCCAATATAAAGTAGAACTGCTCTGAGACCATCAAAAGCAAAAGTTTATTCCTGTAATGTAAAACAGCTAGGTAACTTCAGAAAAACTAAATACCCAGAAAAGGCATTCAAATTACCAGGATGGGCTGATCCTTCATCTCCCATACTCTATAACCATAAATTTTCATGCCTGTTTGAAAATGAAGTCATGAGCAGCATAATAAGAGAAACTGCTTGAAAATCCACCCAGAGCAAACAGGAATGTGCACAGAGGACATTTTACACCCTAGCCTTGAGTCTGCTTATAGATGCACTAACAAAATAAAAGTGAAATTCTTGTTGCATGGCTGCAGAATTATTATGGGAAAGAGATAAAAACCCTGTTGCTCTCCTGTCAACACTGTCCAGTGTATCACAAGGGCTCTGGACGTGCTGTGGGTATGGCTGAGTAGTCACCAGCACAGCTGGACCTTGTGCCACTGGGCTGACATCAAGAGCTTCAAAGGGGCTACAGTTCTGCACAAAATCTGGGCAGTAATTTTGTACAGAAAGTAGGGAATAGTGTAACAAAATCTACTCTCAACTATAGATATATATATGAACTTTTCAGCACCCTTCAAATGAACTTAGCCCTGCAAAAAGCCTATCTCGCTCCTCTGCAGAGGGTACAGTGACTTCAGTTAAAAGATCCCTGCTCAGGAGGCTGCATAGTAGTTTATTGATCATACAACCTGCAAAAACAAAAATTCATGTATTGCTGCTTTCTACTATGAGTCATTAAGGGAAAATATATGAGACAAATTATATTTATATAATTAAGTAAAATATTTTTAATGGCAACAACTTGGATTGTTTTCATTTCCAAATAGAAGATGAATAGATTATTAAAAATCTGTAAAACTCTTTTTCCTAAACTGCCGTTTAGAAAATCCAAGTTTGTTAGTTCTGAATTCAAAGGATTCTGAAAAGTTTGCAGTTAACTTTAATGGTTGCACTGGATAGAAAATTAGAGAGTCTTGGTTCTGTCTGTGTTCTACACATGATCACATTTTCAGGGTACATCTGGAACGAATACCTCTCCAATTGTTGCTAGCATTTTTAAAAAATATTCCTAAAATTCTTACTTCTCTCAACCTTGTCAGTTCATAGAAAAGAACAGGAAGTGATACCTGAATAAATAAAATGTGGTCTTTTACATGAACCATGAAAAATATATTGCTCTTTTAAAAGTAAAGAAAAAAAATTGTATTGTTCTATTATTTTTGTTATTGAAGACTCATAGTTAAATTCTAAATCCTGGAAGGAAAAAAAAGAAAGACAACTTTTAAAATTGCTTATAAAATAGGTTCTCTGTAGACCCTACTGAAACTAGTACAAGTTTTACCTATTGTTTTCTTGTCAATACAGACGCATTTATCTACATACCTATTTCATACCTACTTGGATGAATATTTTATCGCTTCACTTAGTAAACTCTTCAGCTCTCTTAGAAGTGCTCTTCTGAAAATTCTGAAGGAGATGGAAGAAGGTAAACTGATCCAAATTATTCTGAAGGAAAACAAGATAGTCAAAATAAAATCTGACATAAAACTATTACCAAGTGGAAATATTTCCTGGGACTATAAATATTAATTTTACTTCCGAAAAAGTTACTTCTTTTTAATGAAAAGTTTTAGATCTCCATTAACTACTTCTTCTGTATGACTCCTCAGTTCCTTTCTTTAGCTAGGAAACACGTCTTCATGTGTGACCTGACATCCTATATCCAAACATGGTGGCATTATTTTTGATGTCAATAGACGAGCTAGAACAGGAAGTCTTATGCATGCTTCATGCTATATAAATGGTAAGCTATGAGAAGGGACTTCCCCGATTATTTGGAAAGAACAAAGAGAGATCTATTTTTAAAATTAGAAGGGAAAAATCTAAGAAAACAAAGAAACTGCAAGATGTACTTGATAGTTTCTCGTTATCGTCTCTGTAATTGGTCTGTTGCTTTTGGCTGCAGACATCCAGTTCACAGACCATTTTCCATTTCCTTTGTTTTCATTACAAGAACAAGCTGGTTAAAGAAACTCCACTATGCAATTTTAAACTAAGCCTTCAGCATCATCCCCTAGGAATTTAAACCTTTACCACCATTCCTTACTTCGTCTCCTCAGTGCCTTCCCCCGTCAAACCCTGTGAAAAGCACTTTAAGAAAAGGCAGGTGTAAGATGTGTAAATACTCAGATCTTTAAGAAAATTCAATAGGAAACAAATTCTTGCAGTTCTCCACTGCCATTTGCTATAATGCAGTGGCCCCAAACATCTGTTCTCAAATTTCAATTTACTTCATCTACCAGGTGTTTTACACTGCTAATAACGGCAACTCACAAATTTACAACAGTCACGTAAGGCAGTTACATAAATACAATTATGTCAATCAAGTTCACTGCATCTTTCTTAACCAGACTACACATGACATTTTTCTTCTTGTTCTCTTAGCCTAATAAAAAGATGAAGACTACATTTCTGCAAAGAGAATCGTTGCACAACATTCTGGTATTGAAGTCAGAGAGGTCACTGAAGTGTGTTTCAGCAACATCCAGTAGTTAACCAGGAAGTAGATGTGATGTTTTTCACTCCACATATAACAGAACCGGTGCAAACCCCCCACTTTAAACTAGTTACTTTTTACTTTTTACTAGTTACTTTTTTAAACTAGTTACCTTTTGGTCCAAATACATAAAATAAGCAGTATTTACAGCATTTTACTCCTTTTGTAAATGCAATGCTTTAAAACACATTATAAAGCACCTCAGTAAAAATATTCTACAGATAAAAGTATTGAAGTAGTAGGAAAACCCTAGCCATACCACAGCTCACTAATAGAGTCATAATATGGATTCACCAATACCTCAGTTTACAATTATTACAAAGAATCCATGGAGAAACTTACTGAATTTATGATTTTTATACCACTGTGTAAGGATCAACTAGAATTGCAGACAATACCAAATTTCTTCGTTGTTTTCCCAGCCTCAGTCAGTGGTGGTGGATATAAAACAAAACAAAACCCCCACTGCTCTGATTTTTGAATTTTTTACAATATTAACGTGGAAATGACATTTTAACACTAATGAGGAGTTGTAATTTTTTAATAAAACCACATATATAAATATGGGCAATTCCAGCAGCAGCAGCATTTCTCAGCAGAACATGACTAACCATCCCGATTAATACCATGTGACATGATTCACAAAAACAAAGCACAGATGTCAACCAGTTATTAAGACTACTCATACTGTATACAACCAAAATTTCCATGTTGAAAGCTGGGGAAAATGATTTCCTCTTCACAGAAGTATAAATGAAAATAAATTGCTCTGAAAATTAAAAAGAGCATCAACAGCCGCATTTTTTGTTTATATTTTCGAATGGAACTGCTGTGTATTAATTGCTCCAAATTACAGTGTAGATTTCTTCAGGTTAGGGATATTGACTCCCACTGAAAGTATTAGTTAGATAAAAGAAATTAAACCTTTGCTTCTGGATTACCAACACAGCCATATCCAAAGCCCTGGAGGTGATCCACAGCCCACTTTTCTCATATAAAGAAATGTCTTGGAGGTCTACAAGCAATCTAGTTTCCATGGCTGAGGACTAAGATGATGATGTGATCAAGATTTAGGTCCATAAATCTAACAGAATAGCATTCTTAGTTTGATTTAGGGTAAATCTTTTCATAGAAAAAGTTTTGAGCCAGAATATACAATTCTCCATCTTTTTCCCGAACTGCATGTGCTCTGACAAACTGAAATTGCTCCAGTGCAAACTCATAGAACTCATTCTCCATTTTCCAGATTTCAGACTGTTGTAGCTTGGCAATAGTTTCTTTTGTGGGAAGTTTTTTCTCAGTTGTTTTCCTAAGATGAGACTTCTTTCCTAAATGCAAAATGAAAGCAATAACTTCACTTTAAAGTTCATGTGCTTAAAAGATATTTACAGTCCTTTTATTTACAGAGTTTTGTACTCTTTGCATTTTGATAAACTGCATCAGAAGTGATAGGTCTTAATCCAGAATTTATCAACATGAAGTGCAGGGTTGGAAAACTGCAGTCTCTCTCACTAAGTGTTAATGAATTTTGCATCCATTTTTTCAATTCTTCCTCCTTACTCTAATAAATCCAGGGAATGAACATTCAATTAAGGAACAAGATTACTCCACATAATATACTTGGAGCAAGATTGGTCTTTCAAAATTAATTATTTAGATGTTAATCTGGTATCAAATGTTAAGAATTTTAGAAACTGCAGAACAAGAACTTCTTTCATAGAGGCACAGAAACATTTAGGTTGGAAAAGATGTTTAAGGACACAGAGTCCAACCATAAACCTAACACTGCCAAACCTCACTAAACCATGTCCCTGATTGCCACATCTACACATCTTTTTAATACCTCCAGGGATGTTTATATTCAATTCAGACTACAAAAACACCCTAAACCTGTTCCATAACAACCATGGCACTAGTGTTACCCCTCTTTAGCTCTCCACCAAGGAGAAAAAAAAATCCTGTTTCCATGTGATTTCAGTTGTCTATTTCTAATCAAAATATAATCCCTACTAATGGCATTTAAAGCATTATTCTCCCATATAAATAGGATACTATAGCCTTATCATAAATGATACATAAGCCACAACCCTGTTGCAGAGAGTTCCTGAGGCAATTATGACTAAAATGATGACCAGATTTTCCTTAAGAAGTGGTATCTGTTGCTTTGTAATAAACTTGTTAATAATACACATCTAGGCTCTATACATCAGACCCTTTTCTCCCTCTATTTGCAGACAGAAGCCCAGCTAAGACAGACCTTTTCTTCATCACAAGTTGCATGGCCAGCTCCTAGAAACTGAGCTACTAGCTATGTTACATCTTATTAGAAGCCCAGGGAGCTAAACATGTATGTGGGTCTCCACACCCCTCGGGCCTTAGTGCTCAGCTAACCAGGCTGCACTGAGCAGATTTAATTTCAGCAGGGCATCTGAGGGAATGGAAATCTGCCACATCAGCCATTTTACAAAACTGAAGTCACTGTAAGACCTTCAAAATTGTTCTGTTACATTTTATGTGCCGTATAGCTACACAACTGCCTTTACTCCCACCTTACGTATCTGCAATTTGTGTAAGGCAGGAAGATACACGGGCTACCCTCAAAAAAAAAGAATTACTGAGAATCTTTTAAAAGGACTTTATCTCTTGGTAGAAGCATCAGCCAGCTGAGAGGCAAAAGACTGTCAAAGGCTCAAAATTATTCATCTAAGTCTAAAGAATTCACATTAAAAAGGCAGTAAGAGGATGAAAAATCCATGGAATCCATGGATATCAACTGTGTAAATACCTGTCCGGTACAGTTCTGTGGCACCCCTGAAGAACCGGGGCAAAGCTGCCTCCAATAACATGATAAAGTCTTCAAGCTCTTCAGTAACTCCCACTAGGAAGTATTCATTAATCAGATTGTATTTGGCTTGTTCCAAAGCCCATCTGCTTCCCACATTCCTAAAATGACAGAGAACAATTACAGCAAGTTCTGACGGCAGCCAACGATCCTTGGTCTCTAGATGGAGATTACTTCACAACAGGACATTTGCATAGCAAAGGCAAGACCCGTTCCAAGTTATAACCGTTCCTAACTTCATTTCCCTTTCTAGTTTCTCTCGTCTGTGTTATCTAAAAATGTGACTCCTCTATTTATAGAGGAAGAAAACATCCAATGTGTGTATGTTAATGTCTCTATTAATGCAATTTTTGGAGGATTTACATTTTCTCAATATTAACACCTGGTCTCCACTTTCACATTAGATACCATAAAACTGATAAGAACACACTCTCCCTTTTGCATCTTCTTTCTTTCTCTCCTTTTCCACCTGGCCACAGTGTAGGGAGGCCTGGCCAACAGGCACTGAAAGAGATGCTCTCAAGCGGCCCTTTACTCTACTTATGTTTGAATGAACAGCACCTTTGACTAAAAACTGCCCTTGGTATCACCCAGAATACTTCCATTAATCTATGTCCCTTTTTTTTTGCTTTTGCCTAAAGAGTTTTTGAAAGTATGTGCCATTGTTATAAAACATGCTGCATTGACAGATGAATGCTATTTTGCTTTTGTTTCAGTAGCACTGACTACTGGATGCCTCGTAAAAGTCTAAGAAGACAAATTTATACTGATCTCGATGATTTTATTCTCCCCAGAAACTTTAGGAGCTTGAACTAAAATATCCCCATTTGGAAGGAAAGATACTGTAGTCTGATAAAAGAGAAAAATGTCAAGACTCCAAATCTGCAAAAATAATTTTTAAATTTGAAAACGTTTCCCCTCATAGCACTGCTGATACAGTATTCTAGCATATGGCTTGTTTAAAGAACTGCAATACTGTTTCAGTAAATGTATCTTCAAAAGAAAATACATTACTAAAGTACCTGCTGCTTCACTCTGTCCAGTCTCTCACACTTTCCCCAACTGTGCTACATATTGAAATTTGTTAAAGTTTATTTCAGCACTGATATACTTGACTAACAGGCTACATTCATCTCCCTACCAGCATTCAGAGCTGTGGCCACAGAAGAACGGAATTTGAAGCCAAAGTTTCTCTGGAGCACAGTCGGAACCTCCAGCTGCCACACATTCATCAAAGGTCTGGAACAAACACAAAATTTAGTTGAACTTCAAAATGTCATTTATGTATCAAACATCTCAAACTGGTTAGTTGCTAAATGTAGTGGGGACAGAAAAATGTAAGATATGATGTGAAAGGAAAGAAAAAGTAACCTTGCTCTCACAGTATTATTAGGATGACCTATTTATCTCAATTAAAATAGTACTTGGACAGTCTTTTATGGTTACAAGCAATGAACAATTGATCTCACCTGATATACATTGATATACCTTTGATACAACCTTAGCAAAGGCTAATTGTCAAAGCTAGAACAGATAGTCAATAAGTGTTGGTATAACTGTAATCCCCTTATAAAAGAAGTCACTAAAGCTACAGCATGAAATACCATCAGGAATTGTGTGATTCTGGAATAGCTGGATCTTTATAACACAGAGCACTGTGCGTTTTATGTTTTAAATTAAAGATTGCTCTATTATATTTTAAATATTATGACAAATAACTGCCATTTCAGAGGCTAATTTGGTTTCGGCAACCAGAAGAACTGAAAGGAAGGTGTTCACTGCCTAACAGAATGTTCCATAGAATTCTGCTCTCTACATGGATACACAGCTGTAGCAACACAGAGTTTCAACTGCAGGAACACAGTTACAGTAAGAACTCCATTAGCATTGGAAACAAGTTGTGAATGTTCTACTGTGTCCATATAAAGTAAGTACTTATGATACTTCTAATCAAGATATAAGGCCTGTATCTAGATATTTAATAATAAGCAAATAGAAAACTTTTTAGACTGTTTCTTCTGCATAATTACAAGTTTCTGTTCAAAATAACTACATAAAAACACATTTGAATAATTATTTGGGGTTAAGAACAAGGACAACACCATTTTTTGTGGAGAAGTTTCTGAGATAATCTCAAAAATTTACTATGTCAAAGCAGGGAATAAGCTATGGTGCCCTGGTTCACAATGAACTTTCGAGTTTAGAATACCTTGTACATGTGGCACATCACAGACAAAAGTGCAGCTTAACTAGGAAAACAAGATACTGGTATGCGTTTCCTACCATAATTCTCCAGAGAAATTCTGCACTGATCTACCATGAGTACTGGATAACTCCAATGTTACCTTAGAACTAAGTTGCTAAATGCACCTCCTAACTTATGAATGTATATACTAAAAATGAATTGGCATCTGTCTAAACACAGAATTCTTTGCTTATACCTGCAGGTTATTTTATAGTTAGTAAGCAAAAGGAAGCAAGTAATTTTCTAAGGAAGATGAAATAGGACAAGTCTCCTTCTACATTTCCTCTCATGTACCTACCTTGACTGCTCCATCCAGAGAATTTATTTTAAGAAACACTTGTCTTTGAAGACTGTGCACTTGGAATCAACCTATCTACAACTGAAAGCACAGGGATACAGAAAAAAACAAACAAATGAATTCTTCCATATAAATGCTGTGATATGGACTAGGAGGGGACGAAGCTGTAAAGTACATTGAGATTCCTTTCCACTAATAAAAGAACAGCTGAGTTCCACCAGAAGCAATGCTTGACCTTTCCTACTTTTCATTTGAGGAGCTTTCAGTGAATCTAATATACCACTTAGAATAAGTATCAGTGTTAGAGATACTGCAATCCATTTTCACAGAATCACAGAATATGCTGAGTTGGAAGGGACCCACAAGGATCATCGAGTCCAACTCTTAGCCTGCAGAGGACCACCCCCAAGAGTCACACTATGTGCCTGAGAGCATCGTCAATCCAAATACTTCTTGAGCTCTGTCAGACTTAGTGCTGTGACCACTTCCCTGGGGAGCCTGTTTCAGTGCCCCATCATCCTCTGGGTGAAGAACCTTTTTCTAATATGCAACCTAAACCTCCCCTGACACAACTTGAGGCCATTCCCTTGGGTCCTGTCACTGGTCCCCACAGAGAAGAGATCAGTGCCTGTCCTTCCCCTTTCCCTCATGAGGAAGTTGTAACTGCAATGAGGTCTCCCCTCAGTCTCATCTTCTCCAGGCTTAACAGACCAAGTGACTTCAGCTACAATTCACATGGCCTCCCCTCCAGAACCTTCTCCATCCTCGTTGCCCTCCTTTGGACACCCTCCAATAGCTTAAAATCTTTCTTATACTGTGGTGCCCCAAACTATACACAATATTCCAGGTGAGGCGGCCCCAGTGAGAGCAGAGCGGGACAATCCCGTCCCTGGACCAGCTGGCGATGCTGTACCTGATGCCCCCCAGGACATGGTTGGCCCTCCTGGCCGCCAGGGCACTGCTGATGTTCATAAACCTGACATCATCTATATTTGTAGAGCTCTCTAGGAACACTATGGAAAATAAGTATTACCTGATTTAATTGAAAGAAACCCTAACACTTCATACAGTAAATCAATTTCACTTCAAATGAACTTGAGATGCTTACAGGACATGTTAAATCTGTATAACATCAACTAAGTCTCAAACCTAAATAAAGCGGTATCAGAATCACAGAATAGCAAAAAGCGTCTTTAGTAGAAAACCACAAAATTATTAATGCAATGCATTGCACACATTATAAACAGGAATGCATTTCAATGTTTTCCATCAAATCAGAGCTTATAGTGTAGTCTGCTAAGCAGAAGCATTAGGGATTTTTAGCTTAATGTTTCCCACTGACTGCCTAACAAGGCTGTTTGGATCATAATTCAAAACGAAAACAACACAGTTAAATTTCACTCTTTTTAGTAAGTTTTAAATCCTATAAACAGCTTGGACTTGGCAGCATGCTCAGCTTTCCAAATGATTAATCTCTACCAGGAAAGAATTCCACTTGCTCCTCATGAAAAAGAAGAGAATAGGTCACAAAAGGTGAGACCCCACCTCTCTTTTTAAAAATGCCTTTACGATATCATATCATCAGATCATCTGTCTTTTCAGTTCTATGAAGACAATTTTTTATGCTTAATTTTAATTTATTCTGGAAGCTTTCCTCTACTTATGCTGTAGGATTCCTGGGCAAACTGAAAAGCAGTAGCTGAAGATGGCGCTAAACCCTAAATTAACAGAGGAGCAGTTAGTTACCAACTGAAAGAAAAGAGGAATGGTCTGCTCCCAATATTTAAGAAGCACTAATTAGATGGGGAACAGCACACAAAATAATTAGTCACATTTATTAATTGTTATGGTGTTTATAGACAAAGCTGTATTTAGTATGATTCTGGCTTATTTTTTCAATGTCTCTTGGTATTCACACAATGCAACACTAAATTGTCAACATTACAGAAAAAATGCATCAGCTCAAGAAAATATTCTGACTGAAATTGTAAAAAGTATTTGGCCCTGTAAAGCACAAAACCTCATTACATTTTATAAAGGATACTGTTCTACCAATAGCTTTATAAACTATACTCACATACTTAATACCCTACTTTCCTTCCCAATTTAAGAAAAATCCAAAGTAACATGCCCCAGTAAGTGTCTTACTGCAAACGACAACAGTGGATGTATAGATTCTTTCTGGAATAAATATATTTTGGAGACTACATGATGTTGCCATTCTGAAACTGTATCAGTAGTCAATGTTTGAATGTGCTAACCTGATTCTACACTCACTCAAGTCAGACTGAGGAAGTACAGAAATCTATACATCATACTCTTGTTTTCAAATAGATTCTTTATAGAATGCCATTGCAATGTTTGTATTTTAAAAAATAAAATAAATTGGGTTGCTCATGAATCGCAACATAAAGTGAATTTATAAGGGTACAAAGAACATCCTTCATGTGACATCCTGTTCCATTATGGACATGAAGTAGAGAATACAACTTATAAAGCCACCATTATCACGAAGCCTATACAAGCATGATTCAGTTTTTATCAGGACATTTTTTAAATTGTTTTCCCACTAACTTTAGTTTGTACAACGTGTATAACAAAGTGTACTTTACCTTTTTATCCCCCTGTTTTCGCCTCCGTAGCCCTGGTCTGTAATCATCTCCAAAGCGCAGAAAGTAATAATAAGAAACTAGTCGTTCTATAGGATCTCTTATGACATTTATGTAAATTGGTTTCTTTTTAACACCAAATCTAAAGTAAAAGAGGAAAAAAAATCTTTCAAAGGACAAATCAAAGCTTCTCACCTAATACTTAAAAGCCTGTCTCTATTGACACAACTGAAATCTCTACACAAAACAGATTACACTGAGAGGAAGTTTAATGATCACTTCTTTTCATCCTCACATCCAGTGCATTCATGGATGTGAAAGTCAGTTCAGTTTCAGTTTGCTAGGATTATGACTTTAGGGTTTTTTTTCTTATTAAAGAAACAAACAAAACTGACATGTTTTCACACAAATAGATATTAAAAATGTTTACAAAATCATCCTGACTCTAGTAATGCCTCAATTAATTTAGCAGCCCCATACGTGTTTATAAATACCAGGAAGTTTGATACTGCCCTCCTGAATTTGGCTTTGCAATGCTGCAAGTGGTTTTCCTGGCAGGTCTCCAGTTGCCAGAAACATTAACTCTAACAGCAGGAAGACAGAGCTCAGAGCCCATCAGCGTGGGTTGAATATAAACGGCTTCGCTTATTAAATGTAAGTCTAAGACAGAGAAGTTAATATGATTACAGATTCTATCTCAAGATATTACATTTTTCCTTAGACATTTACCCTAAGCAAATTTTTATCTATTGTAGTGCAAACAGGATGCCCGATGAAGTGGTAAGCTCATAGGACACATGACAAAAGATTTAAAATACCAAAACTGTTCTGTGTAAATGCTACCTTTCAATGATCTATGTTCAAGTCAGGTTTTACAATAGATTTCTCAGGTTTTTTTTTTCATTTGAGACATCATTGTCGGAAATAATTACGGTATCTAAACATCAAAGTGTCTATATCACAATGGAAATTGCAAGCATGTCGAGTGGCCTGAAGTAAAGCTAGGAGCTGGAAAAAAAGTTCTCTTCTGTTTCCATGCAAACTGGAAAAGTGTTCTGCATCGACAGAGGGCCATTCAAGCCTCCTAGCTTGGCTAAAACAGAGAGCACTCATAGTTTAAAGATGCAGTACCATTACTGTTAAAGGGGTACTCTGTAAATTTTACTACCAGATACTGTGCATATGAGGAATCTTAAGCTGAAAAGCTGAAGAACAGAAACACAGAATAAGCAGCAGAAAAGAGGAAGTTAGAAAAGAACAACTAACAGGCATTACTTTGGCAAAAGACCAGCGCTACAGACAGAAATTGTTAAAGGCTACAGAAAGAGCAATTGATTCTCCAATGCTGCCAGTGGAGTACCAATGAGTCAGGCTGGAGCATTCAAAGGCGGCATTGCTGACATCTGTCTGCATGCCAGCTACTGCTTCCCAAAGTCTACAAAATAGGGTGTGTGAACATTTCAACCATTTTGATGCAAAGTCCAGACTTTGAACTGCACCCTCTTTCAGGTCCACTGAAGTGCGCAAGAATACACGTGTGTCTCCCTCCACAGACTCTACTGCAAATGCTGAGAAAGCTGGAACAGACCGTTTTGATACAGCAGCAGCCTCAACCAATAATATTTATCCATGGGTTAAATGAAGGTGTTGAAGACCTTAGAAATATTTGTGCTGGACTGTACATTCATATGGATTTGCACAAGCTCGCAGAACTAGCTTCAGTTACAGTAACATAAGCCACTTAGTACTGTAACTTATTAATAATGATAATGAATTGGCAATTGCATTGTAAAAGAACCTTTTTTTCCAACTATTTACCAGAGAAGATAGGGAATAAGAGTGGATGAGAAATTAAAAAAAAAAGGGGGGGGGAGAATTTAAAATGTAAGCTTTTATTACTGTAATTTCTATGTGGATGGGTTACAATAACAAGTCACCCATGGACTCCAGTACTTTAAATTTCAGCATAATTTAAGAGTCAAGTATCACTTCTGATACTTGACAGAGGGCCTAAAGTCTGATGTCCATGTACAAGAAGGCATTGACTTTTCAGAAATATTTTACACTTCTTAACTACAAGAATGTTCATTACAAGAACATACCTCACAGCCTTAAAGGTGTGGGCCTTGCCAAGCACAACCAGCGTATTCAAGATATTATTTTAATAATGAAAACCCAAAGTATGAGAAAGCAAGCTGTTGTGGGAAAAAAAAATAAATCACTTAGGTGAAAGGATAACAAACAACAAAGACAAGGATAACACAGTCCTGGAGGAAAAATGCAGATGAAAGAAATCTGTGAAATTGCTTAGATGCTTTCTAGATGTAAAATAATTGTTTTAGTTTTAGAAGTTCCAGTATGTGAAAATGTTTTCAGCTTTATGAAGTAAGTAATATATAAAATAACATTCAACTTTGCTGCTTCAGAAAGCTGTTACTCAGTTCAAGCATTTATTAATGTTGAACAATTTTAACTTTAAAAAGGCAGAAGGGGAACTAACAAAATTAAATATATTTTATCTGATTGACTGATTTGTAAGTAAGACTTTTTGCCTGTTACTTTTTGTATACTTCAAGCTTTTACTTGGTGCCACCGGTCACTTTCAGTTGCTACTGTAGCTTTTAGCATTATCTATCATATAATACACAGTATTGGGAATCTATGAAGCTCTCACTCCCCCATCTCATTCTTCACAATAAAAAGCTCAAATTAAAACTCAGCATACATGATGGAATGAGTAATTAAAAGGAATGACTAAACAAAAGGAATTATTACATACAAAAGAAAGAACTTAATTAAATAAATACTTTTATGCCCAGAAACATAACACTGAGGACTGACCATCGGCAAGAGGTAAAAGTAGTGGTTACTATCATCTGTGCAGCTGAATGTAATGAGATCTGAAAATTCCACTTTCAATTTTAAACCATTTTCCACATGCTCCAAATGCAAGATGAAGCAGTGCCTAGTAAGCATCTTAAGCAAAACTGACTTGTCAGTTCAAGGGGAGATTTCATAAGACTGAGCTACGAAGGATCACTGCTTCAGATCCAGAAGTAAAAATAAGACAAGAAAAGAAACATATGAAAGTGGGAATACAGATATGATCCTGAGCCTTTGAAGTCAGTGGGAAGATTTTTACCTCATTTTATTTTAAATTAATTTTAGAAGGAGTAGGATTTAACTCCACAAGAATTATTTCCATGATTTTTACAGCAAATCAAACTATTATAAGCCAGAAAACAACTTTATAACTTTTCATATTTCAATAAAGTGTAAAGGGATACTGTGGTAGAGAAGAACTACGTAACTTAAGAGGTAGGTGATATTATGCTTTATATGAAACATTTTTGAGAACAGTTATGTTAAACTTCCCCAAATGGGAAGCCAATCCTAAAACAGAACTGCCAGTGTTCCAGAGAATAGGCATGATTTTCAGCAAGACAAGCTTTCAGTACAGGCAAGGAATACTAATCGTAGTATATAAATATTTTTAAATGAGACTCGGTTATATTTTATCATTCAAGAAGACAACGGCAAACGGTGAAAATCAACCCCAAATATTGCCCATGGTGGGTGTTCCGGTGTGTGGATTTTCACCGAACTGCAGTTGCCGGGCTTTCACCACTAGAGGGCACTGACAGCCCAGCTGGAGCCTAATCTGCTCCACGGAAACCTCCCGGGGAACGTACTTGGCAAAGTCCAGGTAGGATACATGGCCATGGTAAAATCCTGGCTTCATTTCCTTCCAGGAGGTCACATTCTTCACAAATCGGACCTGGAAAAGGAGACAGCAGAAAGTGTTTCTGTACTGCTGGAACACGGGATGTTTCCCCATACATGGTGTTTCCTACTTTGTAAGCTTACAATGCATTAGGAAAAAAAGTCTATTTTGAATATTGCCAAAAAAAAAAAAAATGTGCCAGCTAAAGTAGACTTTTCTGCAGCATAAAGATGACTGATTTTAGATCATCACAATTTAATGATCAAAACTAAACAAAAGCAGAAGATAGCAATCAGAAGGGCAATTGAAGGAAAGATATCACAAAAACAACAGTAAGAGAAACATTTATACTTCTGTCAGTATATTTTATTTGCTATTTGAAAGGAAGGTGGAATTCCTTCAGTAGAAATGCCTGTACATCTTTGAGAGAACTGTCTGATCTGTACTGTCCTTCAAATAAAAGTGTACTAGATTTACAAGCATGTTCTTAGATCTGTTTCACTGGGATAAGAAAAATCTGACGGTTTACTTGCTCTCTCATCCCAAAATGCAATGCACAAGCAATCCAGAGATTTTATAAATGCACACAGTGTAAGTCAGGTCTATAGTTTACTATTTTGGATAGTCACCTTAAGCCTAACTTTCCAGTGAATCTTTCATGTTAAATCATGGAGTAGCCCTTGAACAAGGGCTGATAAAGCAGTTTATCATCAAACTTCACAAAAATAGGAATAGCTTTACATTTCAAAGAATCAAGTAAGATACAAGCCCCAAAACAGAGTGTGATCAAATTAAGTGGGACATGCAAAATCCTGATAGAGCTTGGCTTTATTAGATGAACAGAATATTTTAACATCAAAGCATTTAATTGAAAGTTATTTCAAAACTAGTGAATTGGGTAATAAAGAAAGGATGATAAATTTGTACTGCCTGAGCTGTTTGACAATGATATGCCATTTCTAAAGGCTGAGAATTAGAAGATAATGTTCCTGCACATCTACAATATCTTTTCTGTTACACAGTGAAATAGATAACCGTGAAGATACTGAAGACAAGACAGTTAAAAAATGAAAGTTCTAGAGCTCAAGAAAACACTCTAACACTCTGTAAGGTCAAATGGATCGAGACTGTCCTGAAGCATGATATTTATTATTTACGATAACCTACCAATTGAGGATTTTAAGATGCAAGACTGGCCTGCTGCTGTTTCTTCAAATGTGCAAAACTCGGAGACTAGGATTTAAGAGGTCAATAACCAGTACTTATTTCCTCAAACACTGGTTCTTAGACTCTCAGGTTAAAGAGATGTATATAACTTTTTAGCAACAGGCAACATTTATCTTTCCAGTGTACAAATTTCACAATCTGTGGCATTGCAAAATTTAAACCATATATTGTTCATGGATATTGTGGCAAATCTAGCTGAAAGGTGTACTGCACGATGTAATACAGCGGTGTTTCATAAATTGCATTGGCTTTCTGTCTGGTTTTGTTCACAGCACAAATTGGTATCATGGCACTTGGAATCCAGCTGAACCACCTTTACTGCTATTTTCATTGACTGTACCTTTCAAAGATTAATGACAAGATATTTTCAGTGGAGAGCCTCAGCTATGAATATCTGTTCACCTAGGAAGAAGTTTACTAAACACAAAGTATATAGCCTTTCCTTCTCCCACAAAGCCCAAAATGTCATTGTTGGTTGATACAACTCCTCAAGTAAACCAGCTATGCTACCTGTGGTGTCCAGTGCAGTGTGCATATTAGAGCATACATTTCAGTTACCCTTCCATGAACAAGCTTTCTGAAATCTAACACCATCTAGATTTAGTTTCTAATAGACTAGGACTATTGACAAAGAAACACTAAGTACAAAATCCCAAGGATTTTGTCTTAGATTCCCATGCCATCATCTGGCATCAAACTTTAGATGTTCCAGTAACAGTTAAAAAAAATCCTTTATTGTCTTTGTCTTGCAACATTGTTGTCTGCTAAGGAAATAATTTTTATGAACATAGGATGGATGGTCTGGCCTTGAACACTAACCAAGCTAGGAGAAGGCTACAAAGGTTTTATATGACAGCTGTGACATTTACATCTGCCTTAAGATGGATCAGCAACACACTGAGCCCCTGAGAACTATAATTTTTAACACCTATAACTAGCCTGCAGGCAAGAGATTATTTTTTTTCTCCCACAGTTTGCAGCATTCCAAAAATCAGAATTGTTCCAGGTCACAGACAACCTAATGAGTCTGGATTCCCAAATTTTAGGTCAGAGATGAATATTGCTCACTGCTTCATACTGTTAAATATGATCAATTTTACCTTTCTTTTCAGGGCTTAGCAGACACTGGAGCTTTCAAGAGACAGAGGAAGCTTCTCCATCTGAACCCAACTGAATAAAATTTGAGGTGACTTTAAAAGTTCAGATAGATGTGAATAGAATTCCTGTGAAGTTCTTTCACGGTGCTTTTATATAATCAGCTACAAAGTTGCTTCACAGCCTTTACTAAGTGGGAAATCAGCTGAGCTTCACTGAATTAAAAAGCCAGATCAAACGCACTCTAGGGGCATAAAATGTCCGGAACGGTAAGTTAAATACCTTCAGTTTCTAGAATGGTGAGAATTTAAAACAATTCCCAGTGAGCCAAAAGGAAGAAAAAGCAACCAGCATACTTGGTCTGAGAAAAATTCGTGTGAGCAAACTAAAGTGACATTGTAAGCTCTTAGCTCTGCCCACTAACTAACTTTCAGTCCCTCTTCTCTACAGTCTCCCCACTCACCCACCCCCTTTACCATGCCCAAAAGGTGGTATGTCATTCTCCTGTAAGCTGGTATCACATGGGCTTTTGGGATACCAGAAAGCCCTAGCTTTTCACATCGTTACATCCTAGTTTTCTTTGCCAATTGTTGAATAAATGACTTAAAATTACAAAGAACTGGAGGGATGAATATCATAAGCCCAGTCTGGTGAGGACACATGAGTATTTTCCATCTGAACTACAAAAAAGGGTTTCTCAAGTAAGACTGAAGACCAACACAGCATTCCCACTAAAGAAAACCTCAGATTCAGATTTCAAAATCAAGTATCATGGGATGACTGAATCAGAACCCCTCTGCAGTAAGGCATGTGTAGCGTAGCTATCCCCAAGTGTCATGTCAGCTAATAATTTACAGTTAGCTCTAAATCAGAGAGTCAGGAATGCTGGAAACAGCCTAGCACCAGACCTTTGGCTGCATGCCACGAGAACCACAAGCAAGCTCAAGGCAAGGGCAGTTGAGAATCAATTTTACAAGATGATGAAAAGACTGAATTCACCAGTTCAGCCACAGTACAGGCAGGATACCCAGCTGGCACAAATGGTTCCTTCTCAGAAGGAAAAAGACAACTGGCACACATACAGCACTCACACTCTCTAGACCACCTAACTCCCAAGAGAGAAATTCTTAAATGTTCAGATGCACATGACAGTACTTCACTTCTAACAGAGTTGGCTGCAATCTTTTGCTTGTTCAACTTCTGACAGTCACTGAAACTTTCACTAAGAGGAGAAATAAGTACCCCTAAAGTCAGCATGAGTGTGCTGTCCTCTGAGAGGCCACTGTTTTAGAATACACTTGGAAAAAAGATGATATATTTTCAGGTTGCTCTTCTGAGAAAAATGGAGAGAGAAACTGCAAGAGAAAAAAGAAAAAGAAACAGAAAACAGCAAGCTGAGGGAGAGAAACACTGGATAATTGCACTATTCACAACAGTACAGAGAATCTTCTCATTCTCACTTTTCTAATACTATATCAAGAATACATGCTGCAATGCAGAACAGTCATTTAATTTTAAATGTTTTAGATGGCAATTTCACCATGTAAAAAAATGGTAACGTTTGTGTGGCCGGTATGCCATCCTGATAGCCATAACACTGGCATACTTGTATGGACAGAAAGTATCAGTGCTGAAACATGCAAGCAACAAATTAAATACAACCAAACAACTACTACGATTTAATGAAGAAAGCAAGTGTTTCTACTACAGACCACACAGGTCAGAAATGAAACACAGGCAACATGGCACTCAGCTTGCTGTGGAGAAAAGGCCCAACCTGGGGAAAGAGGGGCAGTTCCCAGGATCCTGCTGCCAGAAACGCTGCAAAAGAAAGGAGGGCTGCTGGGGCAAGTTCCATCTGAAACTAAAATGGGCATTAGGACTCCTACCGGATTATCTCAAATCAGACAGAGATTATATTTGGAGTGGATTTTAAACATCAATTTTTCAGATCACATTCAATAAGAGAATTCTCTGGCAGAGAATTTAAAATCTGTTCCAGAATTACAGTAGTTTGGAAAAAGTACAGCAGAAGTACTTTATGCACAGAAGTGCATAAAGGAACGCTCACTATTTTACAAATTTCTGTCAGGCTTAAGGCAATCTTTGCCTTGCTTACGGAAATTTGCTTTAACAAACAGCATCACTAATAGAACAATTTTGTCTCTATGATGTGTTTATGTATTTTACTACTGGTGCATATACACCTAATGCATCAAAGGAGCTATACTGATGAAGGTGGCATGTGAATATGTCATGCAAATCCAAGTCCACACAAAGTAAACCTCATAAGTTACCACTCACTATCCCTGCCATCTTCAGAATGATGCACTATGACTTACAGTGGCAAGTTGCTACCTCAATATACTAAAGATGAATAATTATTTCTTCATCTTTGAGCAACTATGCAAAATATGAAGTTTTTGGTTGTCTGCATCTCCCAGTTAATGGCCATTGAAGAAGAGTAGTATCAACTATATAATTAAAATACGTAATTTACTACCTTGGACAACAGCATAGTATCAAATGAAGGCAGGACTTGACAGTATTATACACATGCCCAGCACTGGTGGATTTTCATTTTTCAATTGATAATTATTAGAGGGAAGATGAAGAGGAGAGTTTCTCTTAGACAACACTAAGCCAGTGAAAAATAAATTTTATTTTAATGAAGTTCAAACAGAAGTGGAAATTTAAGGTAAGGTAACATAGGTTTAATTTATACCATCAATGACTAGCCCTCCTATCCTTCAGGACAGACCACTACACTTCAAAGAGACACCTTGACAGAAGCAGAATTTGTGGTGGGAAGTGCAGCACTAAGTATGACTGACTCAAGCACGACTTTTATTTAACAGATATAGGCTTACTCAATCTTTTCAAAAATCACTCTGCTCTTACTACACAAGACTTTAGTACTTGTTCTATGCAGTGGACAGTACTTTAGAGATGGTTACGCAATTTACTCTTGGTAATCTCAATAACCATGTATGACAATATCATCTTCATATTTAGGAAACGATTTCACAACAATACTCAACAATAACACAACCCCTTTAACACAACCCAGATTCCAGTCCCACTCAAGTACACTTTCTCCCCTGCACTGAGATCCCTACCTCAACCCTTCTTTCACAAACAGAACTGGAAGTGGAGGACTGTTGGGATCTGCTTCCCCTCACCCCAGTCCAGCAGCTGTGCTGAGCTGCTTCTGCCTGTAGATATTCACTTAAAGGAGCTGGAGGCTCAGTGCTAGCATGCTGCAATGCAGAAAAGCTCCTGCCTCTGCTGCTATCAGCTTAAGATGATCAGCATACAACTGACAGTACAGACCTGAGAGTTTGGAAACATTTGTTTTGCAGACAGGGATGATGACATAGTGATGTTTCAGATCTCTGACCTGGGTTCCCTGCAAATGCACTCCTGACAACCAAAAAAAAAAAATCAAACAATAAACCTACTCTTCTTCACCCCACCCCAAGAAAAAGAGAGCATTAATCCTTCATCATCTTTTTTTAATACTCATCATCTCATGCAGTGGTAGCCATGATCATTTCTAGCCTGGGACTATAGTGATTTTAGTGAAAACTTTAAGTGGACGCAAAGTGACCCATCCTTTAGAGTGAAAGCTGTTTACAACCACTTCTTTCTACCTGTTTTTTAACACCTGTAAGACCTGACCAGACCCAGTACTAAAGACACAAGTATAGTCCTGACAGCAGGGCACAGTGCCTGCACTACTCACAGAGGAAATCACCTAAGACTGCATTCGCTGCAGATGAGAGATGACAGGCAAGTACTATTACACAGCCAAACCAGTTATAACAACAAAGGTCATCTCTGTCCCAGCTGTATTCCTTTTTAGTTTTGTTTTTGTCCAAAAAACGGATGCTTACCACCTCCAGTGGCCCTGCGAAAACCTAATCCTACTATTTAAGAAATAATATTACTTCTTTACAAAGAAAATATGAACATGATAGAATTCCTTTATACTGGAAAACATGACATAAAAGCCAATGACATCAGATCACCCAAGTCTGCAATAGCAAATTTTTTTCTGTGCTTTCCTCCTGTTTCATAGAAACATCCCAAATGCAGCAGCTTACCTGATCTTGCAGAGACATAACAGGATTATTTTTGGTTGTATTGATGTGTAGAACATGATATTTGTTCTTTGCACAAAGATCATAGGCAATATTTGTGAAGGATGTGCTGGCAGTCTTGGGTACTCTGTTGTAAATAATCACCACATCATCTTCTTCATCCAGTGTCCAATCTTGTCGGGGACCATCTACTGTATGACGTTGTTCTATTTCTCTGACTTCATGCCTTGCAATAGCCCTTTCTGTTAAGGATGAAAAATACAAAATTTCAATGTAAATATCACCAATTCTGAAGTTCAAACCTTAGAACACAAATAATCTGCTCAAAAATAGTAACTCCTCAGCAATGAAGGCAACACTTGCTATCATATATATTTCTCACACATCTGAAGGAAAACTTAATCTATAAAAATATGAAAGACAAAAAGGGAGTTAATCCAACGCAGAACAAGAAGACTAGAAAACAATATGCTTAGGGAGCATATACCATATTCTATGACTCACACTGACGTTACCGAAAACCATCGTTTCTAAAGAAAAACGTCTATAACGCATCAAAATGGCAACATTCCCAAAATATCCCAAATCATTTCTATAATACACCCATTTAAAAATTATAATAGAAGGAATAACTCAAGCAATTTGAAGAATACAAATTTTCTGGAAAAGCAGAAATACTGATACCAGAGATTTAGTCAACGAACTATGCAGAGGCACTGTCTTTCAGATGAAAACACTGTTTTATTATTTCAACTGAATCAAGACCCAAGAGTAAAGCATTACAATAAAAGGGTTTGCAACAATTCAATTAGATTTATTAATTTCAAGTTTGACAGAAATAAAAGCAAGAGATGCTTACAAACCAGTTAACATTAAAGTGAAGAACGATCTCTGAGTACTGAAATACTTCAAATGCATCAAAAAGAAAGAAACGTGAAAAAGCAAGCTAGGAAAAAAGACATTTTGGCAAGGTGAGTACTTTGCATATAAACCATCTTTCCTTTTATAAAAAAGGGCAATCTCAGAGTAATTGAACACTGCTTCAAGTGCTAAAAGCTTATTTGGAAAGTAAAACTCACAGTATTACAACACTTTTTAATTGTTTTTTTGTATGCTACTAAATATCAAATACCCTGTGCTGATACAGACACAGCTTTGTTCTGTTCTAGCTAAGTATATACTTCAATACGATCTGTAATACAGATGTCAAAGCACCTTTTCTCATTCATTTGTGGTGATATTGCCTTTAATAATGTATTCAAAGCAATGTGCACTTGTCAACAGTACAAACTGCAGTTGGTAACACAAGAGAAACCTGTAATTCTCTGTATTATGTTCTTACACAGGGTATAGCTCTTTCTGGATGACACACTTTTAACAGCAGCAGCTCTTGGCCTTCCCTTGCTTCCTTAACCCAGCTCCTTCTATTCTCTTTCACCACATCTCTTTAATTATAACATAAAATCACTTTTAAAGCAGAATCATTAAGCTGTGAACACCACTAGCCTGTAATTCCACATAAATTGTCTTCAACCAGAAACTTCCATCTGTCTGAAATGCTTCGAAGCTTAAACTCACTCACTCTCTCATATGCTCATATCTCACACTCCATAACTAAGTTACATCACTATGAAAATGTTTGTAGAAAACGCTTATTGAGTATATCTCAATTTTCTACATGACATCTGTTGCTCCCCACTACATCAGTCACAGTTTTTGCTCCTTCCTTTCTCATTTGCTACCTCTCCCATCACTGCTGGCAAATGCCCTGTTTTGGAAAGAGATGAAGCAACAGACTCAGCTTTCATCTATCTGAAGATGGCTACAACAAAATGGGGCTGGCAACTCTCCCCTTTCTGCCAGTAACAGATTAGTGGAAGCATTTGGTAGGGGACATAACCATGTGTCTGCCCAAGGCTACATGGATACTGAATACCACCTAGAGAGGCTGAAATGAAACAAATTTAATTGGTATTTTCTACAGCAGAGTAGTAGATGTAAGCTAGATTTGAATCATAGCTGCACAGAACCCCAGGGCTGATAAGTCTGGTTGGCACAGAGGGAAGCATCCCCTCCTTAGTGGCAGAAGGAAACATTTGGGAGAAACAGACACGATTTGCAAGAGGATTGATGAGAAGTGTTCCTCTAATGAGGTATTTTATACCACTATGATTCAAGAAGTAGCATGATAAGTGCACTTTAAAGACCATGTATAAGATATAAAGGCTGTATGATTGGAAGCAATTAGCAGAAAGGCTACTGCATCCTACTCTTTCAACTTCCCATGGCAAGGGGGGAAAGCAAGAACTCATGCAAGGAACACAAACTTCACAAGTGTGAAGTACATGGACAGTCCTACCATAAAAGAATAAGAAGGCTTCAAATCTCAAACTAAAAGAAAAACTACTCTTTATGATGAAGAACTGGAATCACCTTTTTGAAATAACTGCAATAGTTAAAAAACAAAAGCTGAGATGAATTGAAGGACATAAATTGCTGAAGTGTTAAGGGAAACTAAAGCTACTGAGAAGGAGATGAAGGACCTGGAAGTGTCTAACTTGGTCAGTCACCCTATTCCTTCTAGTCTGTGAATAACAAAATAGTTTGCAGTTTTTCCTGTGAAGTTAGGAAGCTCTTTTGATACTTTCTGAGAAGTCAATTTAACTCTTAAAATGACAGATGGTTTGATGCATATGGATTTTACTTACTTGTTTATTTATTTGGCGAGGGAGAAGAGGCCCAGTAACAGTAACATACATCTCAGAATAGTATTTGGGATACCCAGTTGACCAGGAGTTAGAGAATTCAACAAGTTTATGGGCATTTGATTAACTACTTCATTTGCTTTTCTATAAAATTTAAATAATCTTGAAAATAAAAGTACTCTAATAGTTGAAAAATGAACACTGATCATATATGTCTTTAGAAGTACTGTAGAAAATGCAAGGTACAGTTTTACATTACATTTTACAGAGAGAAAGAAGATACTAAGCATTTATTAAGAGCACTTTTTTTACCAAAAATCTCCTTATACGACAGCCCTGCAAACCTAACTTTGCTTATGAGAACCTGTCCACATAAGGTTGGACTGGTTTCACTGAAATCAATTGAAAAAAAAAAACCCACCAGGATAAGTGATTTCTTTCCTATCAGAGATCCAGTGGACAAACATCCTACAGTTTCATTGTTTTCACTGCATTTTATTTAAACTTCATTTTGTAAGAAAAACATCTAAGCAAAAATACTACCAGCCAAGTGCTTAAACAGGATTAAGACCCTCCACATTGAATTTAACACTATATAACTACATCCATTTAAAAAGATAAGCAGCATTTAAGCAAGTGATACTTTGAATATGAGACAGATTTTCATACAGGATAATTTTAAGGCATAAAACATTGCCTCACACTTTTTTGTTACTGCTGGTTTAGGTTCACTGTAACAAACACTATAATTATTATAGTGTTGGGAAAAACTCTGTTCTGTCATCTGGAGTTGTCCTATGAGCAAACATTCATCAACTGCAAGGACAGTTTGCACATATGATCAGTGTAATAACAGTTACTACACTGATTATTTACGAAGGAAGTCTTTAACTGGCTGAAGTAGCTGCTTTGTAAACAGCAGAACAAGTTTTGTTTTCTCACCCATTTGTCTACACGTTCTGCTAAATCCTCCTTTATCCCATTTCTGTAACTTAGCATTTTCCCACGGTTTGCACTTCTTGAGCAATCCTCTTGTAGCAATAAACCACGAGATATTATGGCTAATAATAAACTGGTCTGCCAGTCAGATGCTACCAGAAAATAACATATAATGGGCAAGTTATGTCTTCTCCTTCAACAGAAGCACTAATAGCAACATTCAAGCTGTATGCCACTGCTTTGAGATTGCTTCCCTCTCAAGTCAAAGCAGTTTCTCAACAAGCTCAAAAGTTACTAACAGAAAACACGTGGAGAGAAATGGGCAGGTTATGGTTGACCCCTTAGCCCAATCTTAGGATCTCAACTAATAAAATCACCTGTGAAAATGCACTGGACCCAAACACACCTATAAAAATATTTGAAAACGGAGCTCAATAATATTTACATAATTACAGAAACAAATCACCCAACTGAACAATATTTAAATAATTATTGATACAAATGACTACAATCATAAGCAGTTATTAGTCTACATTCCTTGCACATTCAAACAGATGAATATCTCAGGTAAAACAAGCTTATTAGCATTTACTTCAAATTCAAGTGTTAACTGCATACAAAATATATTCTTCCCAAAGAAAATAGTGTGACATGGATTTTAACAGCTTAAAAATTAACAAAACCAAACATTTAAAATTCCTCACATTTTTCACAGAAGCATAAAAACCTCCTGGGATTTCTTAACAAAGAAATCTATCAGAATCAGAAATTCTTCTTTACCCTGTAACTTAGCACTTACCACTTTTGATGAAAGATACATTTTGAGCTTTGCTGGCTGTCAAAGTCAAGTTCCCTGAGTAACTGGAAGAATAATTCAGAGCATACTGCTCTACTTCCCCAAAGTATGCTCTTTGTTCTCTACATTTATTTTCCTTCTGTACGTATATGGATATTATTTAGGCTCTCTCTTCAATGTGTCTTACATGCCTGTCACACTTCCTTGTGAAACCTCCTACTCAAATGAGGAAAGACTCAGCTTTAAAATAAGTTTTAGTTATGCAGCCTTCAAGTGTTGCCCAGCAAAAGAAGATGTGGACTCAAACTTCAGTCACAGTGGCTTGATATGAAGACCCTGGAGGGCTAGTGTTGATAGTACTATCCCTGGGCAAACAGTTGCTGTGTATCTGTGATACTGGATGCCATTTTAAACTGATAAGCAGGTTTCTTCCAGTTGGGAGAAACACTGAAGGCAGCTGACTTGGTGTCTCAGCTTTCTTTCCACTGTGCTCCCAGGCCAATTAGGCAAGCAGCTGGTAGCCTGAGGCAGTGAGCAGCTCTCAAGCTGTTTCCTTGCCCAAAAGCTGCATTAAACACATGATTGGCCTAAATACTGAACCCAAGCAGGACTGAAAACCTACTCACTACTGACTCCATTCTCCTCTGATGAAGAATGAAAACTGAACAGCAGCTTAAAACTGAACCATAATTATGTAGCAAAGTTAATGTTCTGAATCATTTTCCAATGATATACACCCACCATATACACACAGCCCTCATCCGTCACTGAAATGTGGCCTTCTCCGGGAGCTGTTTAGCAGCACATGACTTACAAACCAGAGTCCTGCGGTATGTGGATATCCATACTTCAGGGATGGAGAGAAAAGAATCAATGGTGCTATGACAATTTATGGCCAAGGAGGATTTGTGTCACTATACTCAATTAAAACTAAAGGAAAAATATAGACTGAATTAATAAAAAGTTAAAATTGTGCAAGGTATCAGTATTAACATACTATTTCAAAGACCTTTAAAAATAAAAACTCTATCTTGCTCTACTTCTAAGTCTTATTAACAGCAGAACTACCACTGGTTCTTTAGCAACTTCATCACTTAAAGACCAACACATATTTGTGGGGAAAAAAATAAGAAAAGAATTAGTAAGAAACAAAACTGCAATTTTAGTTAGTTTTTTTCAGGCACCAGTGAAACCTGATGGTTGTGAGAACACTGGGACTGCCCTTACACAGAGGGTAGGTAGTGGTCCTGTTGCATTCCCAGCCTCTGCGCCACGACTCCAAATCACTTCACAGCTTCAGAAATTCTGGTTAATAAAGGTACCATTCATGGAACCGCACTTCTGGAAATCACTGCTAATGCCACATGCAATAGCCATAATTTATTCTGGTTAAAAGAATAATTCGGACATTTTGCTTTCTTTCTTTCCTTATTTATCTGTGTAGCTCAGAACAACTTACCTAACTAAAAACATCTTAACACTTCAGATATTTTAGCAATTTGCATTTTAGACAAAAAAGACTACTGGTCTCATTTGCAAATCTAGCTATCTTTAATCAGCCCATGAAATATTTGCTAAAACCTTTAATGTAACATTTGTCTGTAAAAAGTCCTCAAATTGCAGGACAGCCTTAGCACATACCTGCCCTGAGCTCAGTTCTGACCTACGGCAAGAGAAAATCACGCACAGTGCACTTACAAGGATGGAAATGGAGTACAAAAAATAACACCAGAAAAGTATTTAAGTTTTTCCAGTCAGGTCAAAAAACCTCCGTATTTTTCTTCCCCTTCTAAGAATTCAGTTGCCTGAGCATCAAGAAATTCTAATGACTAATTTTAGAAATTTTATTTCAGCTTTTTTCCAGTAAGGCATGAAAAGAAACAGGTATAAAAGATCTTCTGTAATAAAACCCAGTAGCTTTGTGACCAATTAAAAGTCACTAACATTGCCAGAACATTTTCTTTAATAGTGGTTAATGCACTTTCAGGACAAAACTGTTTTCAAACTCCAAACTTTAAACTTCAAAAATGCTCATTGGAACTAGTTAAATGGAAAAACAGCCCCCCCCAAATGACAAACATAGACCACCAAGGAGTCACTGAGAGCATTACCCAAAAACTAATGTAGCAGCTGTTTGAAAATTAGAAGTAGTGATACTAAAAAACCTGCTACAGTTCCACTAGCATTTGATGCTCATCAATTTTTTTCGAGACAGCATTTTTGCCAGGGTTTTATTTTGAACATGTAAGTAGAAACATATTGATTAGTGAGTAATATTGTTAAGAGTTTGATTCTAAACTAAGCCCAGAAAGGTATACTGAACAGTGAAATCACTATCCCACATATATATTCAACCTGGTTTTAATATCAGAGCCTGCATTTCTTATTTTTCTGCAAATGTTTTTAGTTGATCAACTGCATTTGTGAAGAAGCTATTTAAGGATTAGGCTCTGACCAAGTATTTGCCTTTTTTTTTTAGCCTACAGTTAACATACAGCCTTGCATATTTTTCTTCCAGCATACCATGCACGTACTATAAAGTCAATCTGTGTTTTAGTTACATAATATATATGACAGATAAGGGTCTACATCTCAAGCTGACTCATGAAGGGCAAAACTAAACAAAACCCCATGGAAAGTCACAGATCAGATGAACTGCATATATAGATCAAAGTTTAGCTACCACAACAAACATGGTTACTCGTAGAATTAATATGGTTTTATAGCAGACATTTTGGTATAATAACCTCCAATAATACGGAAAATGAAAAAGGTTTAATTCCACCAAATGTGAAATTTTGAAAAACTTGTAAATGCTTGAAAATAAAAGGTGCATACTTAAAACACATCTTCAACTACAGTTATCACTACCATGTCTCCTGAATACTGTACATCGTAGTGATTATAAAGTTACATAAAAATTTACACAAGCACTTTAGACAACATGGTGCAGTAGTATATTTTAAAATACCCATATGTTCAACAGCTCCATAAACTCTCCAACTTTGAACCTATCTGTTTTGCTTCACCCAAGCACTGACTAAGTTGATGAATTAGCATGAGAGCAGGCACAACAGTCACCATTCACCTTTTTTTCCTCCCAATCACTTCCAATTTCATGTTTCTTTAGGTCAAGTAAACTGGAATAATAGAGAGCTGCAAAGAGAAGAATGTAATCACGCAAGGAAAAAGATTTGTGGCTTCTCAGAAACCAAAAACTGTCAGTAAACTGTTAAGAAGCACTGTGGCTATGATAAACAATTAAAAATACTTGCAAATGACAGAACTCTTCTCTAAATAATAAATCTCAGCTGAGTATATAACAGCAGAATTTGCTCTTATTTATAGTGCCTTACTATCGTAACACAGGTCTTCAGTGTCAGCACGAAAAGCTAATGCAAGTGTTTTACACATCGACACAGTTGTCACAAGCGTTCCACTATACAGATGTGCGTGTCACTCCTTTAAACAGAATCCAAACAGTGAAAGAAAGCAAGATCAATATAGAAAGTCTGACTCCGTTTAGTAAGACAGCCTGGAGATTGGTTTGTTATTTAAATATACTTGTTATTTATATTATTATATAAGCTTTCTCCAGCTGTACAATCATTTACTATTTTAAAATGGTACTGACTAATAATAAAAAAACAAAAAAAATCACTAAATTATCTATTAAAATCATTGAAAGATATGTATGTCCAGTGCTGTATTACAGTAAGTCACCATCCTGTTTAATAAAACTAATTACTAAAATATACTGTTATTTGCAACATATTACACTTATACCCCCGCTTGTCTTCACACTTCTTGGCCAAACTAACCTTATTTGGAAAACAAGCTATTGCCATCTGGTCTAGCATCCAAAAAAAGGAAGACAGCAAACAGCACTGCCTTCTGATCAGAACAGCAACTGACGTGGTTAAGGTAGAAGAGCTAAATATTTTACAAGGAATCTTAAGAGTACCAAGAATAACCTCATGAGAACTCTGTGTAGTGCCAACACAGATACAGAGTGACATTTGCTTAATTAACACTGGCTATGAAGAGATAAAGCATGTACAGTGATAACCATTTCTAACTCTAATGTACTTGCAGGAGTTTGTGTGAAGTCCTCTGAAAAAATAGAAACTACCCTGCATGCTGAATGAGTCCCACTGTTGTTAATTCTTAACAGAAATAATTTTAATCATATTTTTAAAGTCAGACTAGATAAGCTCTTGATTACATTTTTGTTTTCTTTATGAAAACCATTTATCTTGCACTTAGCTTCACTTAAAAGCTTCAATTTAATTATATACCCTGGTTACTTCAGATATAAATAAAAGTATGTTTTATTCTTCCCTCAAATATGTGTATTTTTAGTGAAGATATATGCTAATTCATGTAGCTTAACTATCAACATATATATAAAAAATACTGCTTTATCTTTTATTTCAATCTAAGGCTTGTAGCCTGAAGACCATATCTGAGATGGAGATGAAAAAGATAAGCACAAATAAAGATAATCTCTAAAAACATACATACCACTTAAAAATTACATTTCAGGAACATCAAAGCCATTTTAAGTAAATGAAAGCACAATACCCCNAAATGCTACAAAAACCACTAAACTAAATAGTTTGCAAACTACCTCTGGAAAACTCCTCTTTGCATATCCTGCCTCCTTGCACCTGACCAAGCTATTCTCAAGCAGAACCAGAAAAACAAATACAGGCAGGAACAACCTGGTTCCTTTCTGAATAGAATAATTACCTGCTTTAAAGGGAGCCCTTCCCCTCTGACTACCAGAGGATTCAAAGGAGCAGTGGTCCAGTGGACAAAAGGTGTCCATAAAGGGAACATTACACAGGAAAGCTTGCAAGTCCTCACAACGCACACCCTCCCAAGCCCTACCCTGGAAGTTCAGTAGAGCTTCCATGAGAGAAGCCCAGATGTAATCCTCAAGATGAGTTTGAAATCATGCATTAGAGAACACTTGTGACACCAACAGCAGCTAATGCAAACCTTCCACATCCACCTTCTCCATTCTAAGAAACAGTGGCAACCATATTCACCTCAAACACTTGGATACCAACAACACTACTATACATGTCTTTGCAGCAGACATTGATCAGCAAAACTAAAATTATGGAAGCAAAAGCACAGTTTCGTGCCAGCGTGATAAGGAGCTCCTTGTGCTTGGTAAAACAGAAGCATTCCAGGGCTGCTGAGTTGTGCAGTAAGGTGGTTTTGCACAAAAAAATCCCCACTGGTAGGAGAGCCGGCTGCTCATTGAAAGCCTCTCAGTGTTAATCCTGATTCAGACTGGATTAAGTGTTTTAATTAAAAAGAATTCTTTCTTACATGCATAAGAAATATTTTGGTCTTCCCCCAAATCAGTAGTTTTTTGAACAAGAAGGAGTATTTGATGAAAATTTGATGAAAAGGGCAAACATTTCCCTCACTGCATCTTAAGTAGCTGTTGTAAAAAGGTAAAAACAATACCAGCCCCTTGCTAAGAACTTTGTTCCCACAGCAGTAAGGGATAAAATAAATTTGTATTCATCAATCTCTAACAATGCTTCCTGACTAAAATACACCATAATTATTCACTGTCAGAAGGTGTATCATCACTGATACACTAAAAGTCAAAACTGCAGAATGTTATGCTAGGTAATGCAATACCATAGAAATAAAAGTCAAAAAAATTCCTACAGATTCTCCACAGTTAGTCCAGGGAAAGAAAGTAATTGAAACCTCTTTTAGTATTTCAAATTCATTAAAAATTATAAAAAAGTTAATTTGGCTTTACATATTGTTTTATTAGCAGTTGGTGTAGAATTGCACAGTATATAAAGAGTTGATTGGTCTTGAAAAAAACCTCACAAACCACCCTGAACCAAACACTAGGAACACCCACATATTTGCTCAGATTATCTTTCTGCAGACATTAAGACTTTAAAATGTCAAATTTTATACAAGCCAAGTAATCTGCTTCCAACAATAGTCAATAGCCTAAAATCTAGCATTAACCCATTTCTAATAAAGCTGAAACCTGTAGAGCTCTGTAAAGGAATAATCCTTTTGCTGCCATTCAGAACAGAAGTGTTTTCAACTGTCAGTACTGAGCCAGTGATGATATTTTGACTTGATTTTAAAGAATATATTACATGGCAGCACATATGAGTAGCCATGCTAAAACTATGATTTGAAGAAGGGTTTTGTGAAAATTTTATAGCCCATGTTCCCAAAGAAAGAAGGTATGTGACACTGAGAAGCCTATGCACCCACCAGAGGTGCAGGTATTTGTCTGAACTCAGTTTTCCCCAGAGAAACTGTAGAGCCGTAACACTGCCTTTCTATGACAGTATTAAAACTACTGAATTAATTTAAAACAAACTTTTACTCTCTGTTCCTCTCATCTCCATACGTGAAACCAAATTTTCCTGAGCTGCTTTTGGTTCAAGTCTCCAGTGACCACAGATGGTTTCCATATATACAATTCAAATTTCCCTTGCTGTTGCATTAAGTCTTCATCCTCAAATTCCATTAGTCTCAATTTCTATTTTTGTGTACATGAATAGTAAGGTTCAAAAGTTCATTTTTATGTTAACAAGCTGCAACCATGTAAGGATATATAATTTTTAATATCTGTTGGTAATTCAAATAAAGTATGCATGAAAAAACACACAAGTCTTTCTTTTTGTTCTATGAAATGGAAGTTACTACTTCAGAATGTTAAGTCTGAAAGATATTTTAATCCAAGCCATTACTGGGGGGAGGGGCTACAACAACAACCCTATTATAAACTTCTGCGGGAGGATATACTGATACATTTTTTTATAAGAAATAGCTTATTTATCCTGGATACTTCAAAGCAAAAAATACCACTGGTGAATTCTGTTTCCAGGGAGATGACACATTACCTTCTAGAAACATGTCACACATTGAAGTTACTCTTCCGAGTGAGAAAGCAGAGGGAACCACGAAAAGGACTTCTTTGTCATGATACAGACACTCTGGCAATATTGTTACATGAGGAATGAAATAAAATAAAGCAATAAATAAAACTTTTGATTCATGATACTCAGCAAATTCATTTGCAGTGGTTAGAGAGGGAACTACCCATGTACCAACATGGGTAGATTTGGAAGACATCATATTTTGGTAGGAACAATTCATACACAAGTTTGGGCATAAAAGAGGGAGAAAAGCCAAGAGGCAATAGTCCTTTATAGTATCACATGGTGCAAAAGAAGCTCCATGATGAGTAAACACTGAGAATGTGCATAATCTCACCTTCCACCTCCTCAGTCACTGCTCTAGATCTACCCCATCAATTTTATTTTTTTATTCCAATTCACAGTTTATCTTTCAAAAGACGGAAACAGTTTGGCTGTATGTAAATTGTAAACACATACCTCCCTTGCTCATATTAAAATAACTTATGAAGTCTCGTTACTTTTGCATCCCCAGATAAAAGTAACTTCTCTTAGTTTCTGAACAGCCACCTCAAAATATTTTCACACCTCTTTTGACACCCAGTTCATATGAAGCTATCTTCCAGGAAGACGAGGATATCACTGGCTGACATCAATTTGTAGGATTAGAACTGACTAAGGGTAAAAATTCTCACAATGTTTCAAACACCACACTGTCAATGAGAAAATGGGTCACTTTTCATCAAAAGAAAACTCTGTATTGAAATTGTTATAGATCAGGACTTCACATCTCTGTATGCCACTCACCTATGGCCAACTGAGAAGACAAAGAACCCCCTCAAGCAAGATACAGAGCTGCTCCTGAGTATGTACATATCAGTATTTTTTCAGGAAAATTACATTAGATTTAAAAAAGGTTATTCTGTCCAACTGACATCCCCTCCGTGTTCTCAAATATGGACAAACTATCCCTGTGATAATTTGGTTAAGATAGTAGCCATTTCTTCCAGAGGCTCTGGAAAAGGACCCCATTCTGTAGCTAATGTTAGAAGCTTGCAAATTTGACAGCTAGTAGAAATTCCACTTGACTTTACATGTGACATTTAAAAAGTATCTGGAACTTTAATAATTTTGTATGCCCCATAAACTATCTTAACCTCTTCTTCACCTGAGGCATAATTTCTGTAACATATTGACTTCTAAAAGCTGCATTCGCAATTGTACATAGTGAGGTTTATTTCAAAATACAACATTTCCTGTTGGACAAAAAAGCACTGAGCTGCCACAGCTCTGTTCTGTATTGTGCCTTCCAACTGCTCCGAGGGGGGAAAAAAGGCTGGTTTAGGTATTCTGGGGTTTTGTTTTTCAATCATGGCTCTCAACATCTTCGAAGCAAAGGAGTTTCAGGCTGCTTCTCTCCGAGGAGGAAAAGATGACTGCATCAGAGCACAGCAGACATGTCTCCCAACATCAGAGGGAAGCTGTCGCGAGCTGCTGTGATGTGCCTGGCAGTGGGGTAATCGACACAAGTTTAATGGTGTTGTGTGGCCCAGCAGAGCTGTGGGAGTCAGACTGGCTGTCTCTGCACATCTGTTGTGGATATAGGCATTTGAGAACAATCCCTGCTTCCAGCCCAGATACTAACTCATCCAGTATATTCATCAAAAAAGCAGTTGAATACAATGGCTTTCATTTTCCAAAATGATAGATCCACACTCCCTCGTGACTACATACATGACTAGTTTCAACTTCTGAACTTCAGATGGACTGTTACCACCTCCTCTGTGAAGGGTCACCTGTGCAAAGCACACAGCCACAGGAAACAAACCATAGGAAATTAGCTTATCTATAGAGAGTATTTTTGAACTGGTAACAATTGAGCTGCAAACCCCAGAGAAGTTCACATTCATGACATTAAAACGTCTGTAACAAACTGTCTTGGTGAAACAAAATTCAACATGAATATAAACACATTCCATTTTAGGAAGTGAGAGTCCTTGATAACAATTATTGAGGCTATTATAAAGCTAAGTCTCACCGGGGGGAGCAGAGTTCACCCTCTCAAAAGCACTTTCAGCCCAACTTGGAAGTCACAGATGGCATCCTGGCTCATTTAACACACAATATAGTTGTCCTTAAATTAGTCCTAAACTGAAAAATATTAAAATGATTGTCATGTTATTATTCAGATTATTGTTATAGGTGAAAGCAGGAAATTCTCAGGAAGTACAGATATTTAAATACAACTTGAATGCAAAGCTTATAAAGAAAAGCAATATTAATTCACTATTTAACATCGAATCACAGAATAGTTTTGTTTGATAAGTCATCTTTAAAGGTCATCTACTCCAACTCCCCTGCAATGATTTACAGTCAGTTGTGCAAAAATCAAGACTGACATGTGATGAAGAGCATGAATAAGAGAGGTAAGTTTTTTCATGTGGCTTCTTGTTTTCCCACCCTACAGATACACCTGGTTCCCATTACCAAGTCTTTCCTCCCAGCTGGGAAGGATGGAAACCTTAATTGTAAAACATATGCTGACACACATCGTTCAAACAGCTAGTGTTTTAACAATTTTATCAATTAGCCTAAATACTTGAGGAAATAGCCTAAGTTGTCAAAATTAAAATTAAATGCTACCATAAATGCTGTTTAATCTAGTCCTCACTAGCTGGGAAACACACCTCAGAGATCACAGAAGTTTTCTACTAAGAAACATTTCAACAACAGTTTTCTGTTTCTGTTGCCTACTTTTTCTTTTCCTCTGAATCTAAGGGTCAATTTTATTTTCTTATTTTATTGTGGTAGTAAAACTATTCAGACCTTTCTTTTAAAAAACACTGGCAGTAGAAAAATGAGGCACTATCTTTGTTAATTAGTGGGAATTTTTGCATCAAGGAAGCTGCCTTGAAAATGAGTTACATGTCTCCAAAATCAAATGAAGTACTCATTTAAGAAAATAATTAGTATGTACAACAATCACTTGAAAGCCTATCTCCTGCTATAGGACATTTCTATTGGGCAGCAATCTGGACTGCATTATAAGACACTATTATACATGAACAGATGGAAATCATAAAATGATATTTAGCTACAGATTTCCTGTCAGAAACTTATATAAAAAGGAGGAAATATGCTTAACATTTTCCATTAGCCAACATCAAATCACTGAAAAAAAAGGAGGCATCCATATAATGCCTATGACATGGCAACCTATTTTTAACCCATAATTTTTGAAGTCCCTTATAAATAAGATAGGCATAAACAGGACTGTTTTCACCTTTAGGGACAGGTGAAATGTAGTATCAAAACCAATAAACTACCTAGCAAAGAACACACATGCCTTTCAGTTACAGTTAAAAATTAAGACTTCTCAGGTTTGAATTTTTACTTTTGGCTGAATATCAGTGGAAGCCATTGAAACTCTAGAGAACTTTACAGATTTGTCAGAAGAACTGATTATATGGGCCAAAAAAGGATTAATCTTTCCTATTATAAGCTGTAACGAATTGTCTTGGCAAGAACACCAAACATATTGTTTACTTCATTCAGATACGAAAGTTACTCGAGTTGCAAAGATCAAGGTGCATAACATCAGGATAGTATGAAAATAACCTACTCCCTTAGTTTAAGGGCAAAGTAGTATCAGCTGTTGCAACCAATACAACTTGTTTGAAATGCAGTATTGTCTTGGATTACACTTAATCAGAACTTTTTACTTCTTTGCCAGGACTTAAAAAGTAAATATTAATGGTATTAAAGCACAATACAGAGATCATTATAGAAAGTTACAGTAAAAATCCAATGTCAGAGTACAGGTGCTGAACATGCCATCCAAGAGGAATGAGGGGCATGGGAGGTGAGATACAGGTGTCATCAGAGACATAAGCAACTCCAAGCTAACAACTATCAGGGCTTCGAGAATAATCAAGACAACATTCTTAATTCCTGAGTTCATGTGGTGAATTCAGGAGATCAAAGTACATTAAATATGGGGAGGAAAGAAAGGAATTGGAAAGAATAAATAATGTACCAGTTGGCTATCAATTTGGGTATATTATGTTATTCCACACTCTAAAGAGCCAACACTGAATCCAGAATTTATTTGTACATAGAGATACATAGAGTTGCAAAAATGTTCAAAAGGTCTATGTTATTTTGGTGAGACCTGGCAACAGCCTACACAAAGTAAACCTGGCAGCTCACAGCTATCGCAAACTTACCCTTGAGAAGCACATCAGAATTCTGCAATGTATATCTGGACACAGTTAATAAGGCTAGTCATTCATAACCAACAATATTTTCCTTCTATTTTACTTAATACAGCTGAATAAGAACTTGTCTGCTAACCCAAACTGGAGAGGAGTCTCAGGCTTTACTGAAAACCACTGCTAAACCAACTATAGTTCTAGCAAGTAGTTAAAATAAAACCAGCTAAAAAAACCCAACTAAAACCACACACTAAAAAGGGTGGGAAACCATCTTAGAGAGTAGAAAAATATACCCCTGGATAGCACAATAAAAGAATACCAGGCACTCCTGATGGTTAACCAGGTGCACAGGAGGTAAAGTAGTGCTAGTTCCACACTAAAAAATTCCAGCAGTTTCAGAAGCTTTTGAAGTTTTTTTAGGTAGCTTTTAATCGACTTGAATGAGAACACTGAGGCCAGAAAGCAGTGAGGCCTCAGGAACCCATCTTCCAGCCATTAGGCTTATGCAATCAACTACCTCAGCCTTTTTGCTGTGGTTGCTTTATCAAAGAAGAAACACAAATGCTTATTTATAAAGCCTCAGGAATTTGAGGGGGAATGAACATTTGACTTTCTCTATGGAGAAGAATGACAGTCTTCATCTATCTTTTTATATGTAAGGCAGTTGAGATAACATTATGTCTTGTCTTAATGGATTTCATTTTAGTATCTTCCAACTCAGGGGTAATATAACATGACATACAAAAAGCTCGTGAACAGGCTAAAAACACTGGGGACATCACTTCAGCTCCCCTTAAACTCTCTCCAAGCACAAACTTCTGCTCTACAGAACATACCTATTTCTGTAAAAACAATCAAGATATTTCTTTGCCCATTTATTAGAAACTGAAAAAGAAACCAAGTATACAGAGCCACTGATCTATTCAGAGAAAGTAGACTAGCATCCAGCAATATATCAAAATGAGGAACCCAAGGATCTTTCAATACACTTGGTATTTATGCTGGCAGACACAAATAACAGTAAACAAGTTTTTTGATTGCAGACCTGTAAACTAAAGAGGAGGAATATATCATCCAATTTCTTTCTTCTCAAAGCTCTGCCACTGGGAAGACAGAGCCTTTACCACTTCTATGGAAAAAAAGATAGTATACCTTAAAACAAATCCCAAATAAAGTAACTCCCTGCCACCAACATCGAAAACTGCTGATCGGGATACGATTATGCCAAGTACTTTGCAATAAAGGCCACAACTGTGAGTTTTCAGCTGTGATGGCCCTACTTGTGTTCTGTTCCCAAACACAAAGTAACATCTCACTAAGCCTCCAGCTGTCCAGATTCCAGTGTCAAATTTCCCCAGTATTGCCTAAATCCTCTGAAGATCCAACTCCTCTGTCTTAAACCTACTCAAATGTTATGATGCCCACATACAAGTTTCTGTTGCCTAGTTTCCATTTACAACTGAAAATAAAGCAAAGGGAATAAAGAAACCAAACACTTATGGATAGAAATACTATTATTCTGAACTAAGAAAATCCACACATCTATTGATGCAGAAGCAGTCCCCCGATTAAGATAATGGCAGCTGCAAGACAGCTCCCCCAAACACACCTATAGAAAACACAACTTCAGAAAACACACTTATAGAAAATAAACAAACAATATGCTTTTTTTCAGAGAAAAGAATAGTTTTGTTCTACTCTGCATTTCACAAATTCTGTCAACCTCAGTCAACATTTTCTACTTCAACATTAATTTGTTAATGTTTCACTATAGATTTATCTTTGGTAACACATGGATGCTTCCTGAAAAAAATTCACCTTCACTCTGAAGAAGCTGTGAACATTAGACAAACAAAAATCACTTGGAAATGTTTATTCTTAAATTGTCATATATATGAAGATCTGGATAATCACCACACTGCAACAAATGAAACTATTTGGCTTTTTTTAGCTGTGCTTGTTTTCCGCTCCATGCTATATTTTTAGAGATTTATCTCCCCATATAAGTTAGCCATATGCATTTTTATGCTGACATTTTGCTAGACAGAAAAAAAAAATCCTTGTACAGAATAAAGCATTGATATAGCAAGCATGCTCATGACTTACAGACTAGATGCTTGAAACTGCTTCTACTTCAATCATTGTTTCCCTACGCAACTACTCTGTAAAATGAAACCAACCCTTGACTGACAAAAAATACAAAAATGTCAAATTGAAAAATTTTTCAAGTTCCGGATATAAAATATTCTGCTGCTCATACTGGTGGTCTATAATTATGCAACACAGATATAGCATACTTATGTAAATGAAACTTATGCTACGAGATCAACTTCTCCATCCTTGAAGTGCAGAGACCCAGTGGAATATCTAATGGCACAAAATCAAAACTTCCTCGAGTGGAAAAAATTTTGCCAGTAAAAAAAATTAAACAGTGCTCATGTATATTTGAAAGAATGAGTTAAAGACACTAGAATTCTGATTTCAAAGTGAAAATACTCAATCACTTTTCTGTCTCTCACAAGAAGAGTTCATTGTCAATATCTATTTTGGAAACAGCTATTACACATCAGCTTGTAATGCTCTTCCCAGTATGGAATGAATGCAAAGGTTCACAGTAGTGAACTGTTAATTCATATCCTTTCAGAAGGAATCTAGACAATTAACATATTGCAGTTCCTCCTCAAAACAAAATCTTCACATTACAGACCATCATATTCTCATTATACAATTTCAGCTATCAGGTGCACTTCACAGACCAGCCAAACTCCCTGTAAAATCAAACCCAATAATTGACTTCACAGGGTTGATTATTATACTTGTGCTTTACTACCAGAGTCTCTGCTTCTATCAAAGCATTTGTAGTAGAGATGATAAAGACTCATGCCTTTCTTTTGCTTAGCTTCCCTAACACTCCTGATGTCAGTGCAATATTTGTCGCCTCCTTTGGCCTCTCAATTGCCGTACAGACGAACTCAGACAGACACAGCAGAGGTTGGGAAGTGCCATTCCCTAACAGGAATGGGCTATGTGTGTCTGCTCTGCTCAGAGCTCCCTCCCATCTTAGCCTCTGACACAAACCTGTCTCCAGCAGTGCCTTAAGCCAGTATGGCAAATCACAAACAAGTGAGGTAACTTGCAGTGAAGCCACAGCAAGGAGCGGAAGGAAACTGAGACAATTTTCAACAGCCATGTTGAAATACAACAAAATTCATTTACCATGGCTAAAGAATAATTATCAGTTTGACCCTCTTACAATTTTTGCTTCATCTGGAAAGCAATGCTAAGGGTGAAGAGGAAGTTTGGGGAAAAAGGCATTTTGTCAAAACTGCCTGGTGCTACAGAAATGTCATAGTCATTCAAATCAAGAAAAAAACGTTGGGATGGTAAAAGCCAGACCACTATTTGTTTTGCATAAAGGCAATCAAAAGAAAAATTGATATTTTCTCAGTAAATTCATGGCCTCTAATAAAACAACTCTCAGGAATAAAGTCACCATACACAGATGACTATTATAAAGAGAAAGCATGACATCGTTGTTTTGCTATTACCAGTATTAGTTCCTCTTTTTTCCAGCTGTTGTCCTAGAGCTGTACACACAAATATGCTATTTTTCCAAAAGAAAACAAGTTGTGCAACTTTACTGCAGAGCAAAAGGTGTAGTCTGATGGTCTGTGTTTTAACACTAATAACACATGTTTTATCTCAGTGAAAAGCTGATAGAAAACAGTGGTTTCTACCTGTATGATCCAAGATCAGGGACACAATTGCTTCATACAGTCTGCATATGATTTTTATGACAATTAAACACTGGGAAGACAGCTAAGATGACTGCATTAACTGATACCTCATACTGGTTATACAGAAATGACAGTGAAATTTCAAAGCAGGCCCAGAGGTACCACTATGGGCACAGTTAGTGCTAAGGGATAAAAGATGCTGTCACAGAAGTACTAACAACACAAGCCATCATAATCCAATTCTTACAATATGCCAGAAGGTATACAAGTTCCCTGTAGTCTTGCTCTGTTGGCCACTGAAAAATGAGAAAAGCTCATTTTAGCTGGGGGCACATGTGAGTTTGTGTATGTGTGTGTGTGTAGATGCACTTTTAAGAAAACAATAGTACTGAAGAAAGTAAAGTAGCAAAGCACAGTGGTGCTTTCTTTTTTTTCAGTTTCACATCTTTCTCCTGTATTCTCATCCTTCACATTTTTCACCTTTCCATTCTACCTCCCTGCTACATCACCTTTTGGCCAAAAGATTCCATTCTCACAATGGGACCCAATATACATTTCTCTTACTTCAAAACCTCGCCCTGACTGCAGATAGGTGAACATTAATTTTTAGGTCAATTACTAAAACAATGAAATACATGAAATTCTTCAAATAGGAAGGAATAAAACAAACCCACAAAAATCCAACCCACTACACTCACCAAAATCAGTCTGTGACTGCCATTTTTTTCCAATTAGTGTCACAAATTATTTTCTTATGCTTCTTTTCATATTTTTTTTAATACAAAATACTATTAAAAAGAACAGAAGTAGCAAACAAATGACACCTGGCAACATCTTGTCTAAAATAACTATTTCTACCTCTATATATATTTCTATGTTTCTCTCAACTTAAGCTGATTAGATTTCCACTTTAACACTGGAGAAAGTAAGCAAAAGAAAAAAAAAAGAAAAGGCTGCTTCCCTTAGGTTGCAAGACAAAGTTTTTAAAGGTGTTTCTAAGTACTTGTTACTTTCTGATTCCAAAGAAGAATTCGTACAAAACCAGCAGAAAAGAATTATCTCTCCATAAATAGCTAAAAATGGAAAGTGATCATCTAAATTAAAAACGTTGAGAAAGATTAGGGAAAGTTCAGGTATGATTTATGTATAGAGAGCTAGCAATAGGAATGAGTTATAAAATATCAATCTATAAAACATCTTAAAAGAACATTTAATACAGAGGTTGTAGTAGGGATGGTTAATACCAGTTTTCACTGTGACAGCAACCTGTAGTTTAAACTAGCTGTTAAATTTGTGTCAGAGACATGCACACACTAAAAATTAAAGTCCTGCCCTTTTCCAAATGTTAAGAACAAGTATTTGATTAACATTATGTAAATGTATTCCTATTTTGATCATGACCAAGCAGAAAATGTTCATTAAGATGCAAACACAATATGCTGAGAAAGTGTCAGTCCACCTCTTTTACAAATTATTCATTAGGAGTCAGGCACTACATTAACACAAATTTCTACAACAATAAATACACATAGATCTGAAGCTTAATGCGGGATGAAACGATACGAATACTCACATTTTGAAACCAACTTTAATATACTGCTACATGAAGTTCTGTGTCTAGTGATGGCCTGATTCACATTATGTGAAACAGCGTATTAGATAGATAGATAGACAGACAGACTTTTTTGGCTGTTCCCCAGGAACACCATTTAGTCAAAAGTTTGTAAAACATTTTGATAAAACCTTCTCTACATTTCTATACAATAAACAGTAAAACTACTAGTGCTACAGTTAGAGTTTAGTCTGACGTTTACTCTGCACTAGAAAATAGATATCAAAATTAGTGAATATGCTAATACAGCTTGAATAGACGATGTGCTTTTTCATAGCTTTAAATGAACATTAAAAGAAGAGAATGCCAGTTGCAGAACAGGTATTTCAAAGTAACAGAAAGATAAGTACAGGTTCTGGTTTGAAGTTCACTCTTGTAAAAATCTTCATAGATGTGATCAGAGAACCCACTTACCACATCAAAGGAATCTACACACATGCTTTTTAAAGCAGCTTAAGGACTGCACTGTTTTCACGTTTAGCCAACATAAAGTGGTGAGTCCTTCCCTGCTCCTTCCTCCAGTAACCCTTTCTTACTCCACAAGTGGGAGAGTAATCAGAGTGTACCTGGCTAGAACTCTACTCCTTGCAAAACCAATTCCCATTTGAGTTTCTGACAGCTCACAGTGCTTGATTAGGCGTTTCGCCATCTTCACAGCCCTGCTTTGGACACTTTCTAAATATATCTTTCTTATATTGTGGCACCCAACTGTGTTACTAAAAATGTCTCTCCAAATCTAGTGATTTTTTTGCCCCTCTTTCAGAGTACTACAAAAGGCTGGAATGTCGCAACAGAGCTGTTTTTTCCTTCCTGGAATCTGGTCTTGTTTCTTCTCTTTCACTTCTGTGGATTACATCACAGTGTAATGACCAAATTTAGAAATTAGTGCAACTGCGCAACTACTTACTAAATTAATATTGGCCTCAAAACTTGAATTCCTAGCGAGCGGAGTGTTTTTAATGTTGAACAGGGACTGTTTTGTAGAAGTAGTGAGAGAGAGTTGCTGATACCAAGAATGTCTCATGGCATCTACTGATAGCTATTGGATTCCAAGTTGGTACACTCCTAAAATAAAGTATTTTCTGTATGAAAAGGTTTTAAAAGTAGAGAAAAAGAGCTGAAAAGTGCCTAACCAATATACAGTGGTCTTCAATGGGACAACTGTAATGTGGTTGCCTTGGGTGTTTTAGTCCGCGGTGGTGCTTTCTTGTATCTCTGGAATTCCTGGAATGACCACGATGGCCAGATCTGCCATGAAACCTGCCATTCATGGATTTAACATATCTGTCCGTTCTATAAACAAGGAAGCAGAGCACAAAGAAGCCATTTGCACATGTGTGCACACAGCCACCAGCCCAGAATTTAAAGCTAGACTGGGCTCAGACCTTAATTGTAGTATCAGTTTGACTCCTCTTAGTTCTCTGTAGTCCTGACTGGTCCAAAAGAGTAGCTGATATTTCAAGAACAGTGTCCTGAAATCTTATTCAAGTTTGTTTCTCAGAAGCAAGACCTGAGCTGCACACCAGAATGCACATTTTATTTTCTACTTCTTCACCAGAATGTTTTGTCAAATAACTATATACATTTATTTTGCTGCATTATCACCTTATGCCCTACTTTGCTACCAATACATTTGCCTAATATGCATTAAATTACCTGTTTGGGCAATTGACACTGAAATAGATGGATTAATATGACACACTATGCTAGGTTTGAATCTTGCACACTGCAGAGAGTCAAGATAGCAACAAAACTGACACTCAGTGTAGATAATTCAATTACATTATTGCATTAAGTGCAGTACCTGATCAAAATCTGTTAAGTCACTTGTGTCCTTTGAGGATGACAACAGACACACAACCATCACCAAAAAAAAAAAAAAAAAAAAAAAAAAAAAAAAAAGAAAAAAAATCAGTCATCCAAGTCATCCAAAGTGTACTTTTCCCTCCTCATTTCTCTGGTGAATTTCAAATTACATAAAATTATATACTTGGAGGAAAAAAACCAGGTGAGCAAGTGTTCAGTCCCTAAAGTATTGGGTCTGACAAGAAATGACACTTTCCAAACTAATTACAATTTTAGAGAACTGTGCTTAGTTAACTGTAGTAATTAGGCCCCTTGAGAAAAAAGGGATAGCTGGCTTTCAGAGTGTATTAGCATGCGACCAAGTTGCCAGTACTGTATAAAGACACAAAGATTGTTGCATACCTGTTCATGAAGGGTACTCCATCAAGTACAAAGTTTATTCAATGAAATTTAAAATTTTAATTATCAGACTTATCTTCCCTAGACATCTCATAGTTTGCCCTGAGAGTAAGGCCCAAGATATCAGGGATACAGTACACAGTGCAATTAGATGTTTATCCACCAATTATATGAAAACTCATCCTCATATTTTAGCTCCACCAGCACAGTTTCCATGTGGGCAAATGGAGGATCAGACTATATCAAATCCACAGTTGTGACTGTACACACAGCAAATACACATACTTTGATTTATTTTTCTGTGTCCCTTGAGACCTGCAAGCTCTGCAAGGTCTGGCACGACATGATGTTTATTGCTCTTCATCAGTAATGATTTAGTAGAGTGGGTGAAAGAAATTCTGGCAAATTCATTTAAGATACATGTTCCTTCTCCCTCCAATACAAGTAATAATTATGTAATGATTTTTTAAAGGTATTTTAATTAGAGAGTATATGACTATTAGAGATGAATTGTCTTGCCTTTGATAGTAAATTTATTTAGCCTGCTAAAAGAAGGAGCTTTATTTCCCTGGAAGATGTACTTGTTAAGCAAAAGTCACATCCAAACTTCAAAGGAAAATGTCAGCAGTGTTAGCCCGAGAACAGATGCAGTGCTACGTAAGAACCTGGCTATATTCCTCAGCTTGTGGACAGCAGCTAGTTTTGCAGGGGTAGGTTTGCTGGCCTTTGTAAGCATCCATTTTGTTAGACCAAGCTCAATAACTAACTTTGTTTATCCACTTTGATACTCAATGTTAAAATTTATCGTAAAAATAGTGCAATCACTTCTTTGTGCTTTTGGAAATGAAAACAGTTCTTTGCAACTTGCCATTTCCATGACTGAATTTATGATCTGTCCTTTCTATCATATATATATTGTGATTTTTCTTCTTGGAGGCATTGAATAAACTCATATTCTAAACAATTAGCATTAGATTCATTTTCAAAAAACACACTTACATACCATTGTACAGTCACCCTTCACAGAATCAAAAACTGAACTTAGAACTTTAATAAAAAAATTATGTGTAATAATGACCACAGTTTATCATCAATCAGTAGATTTTGCTTGCTGGTTAGAATAAGAAACCACCAATCCATAATCTAATCTATCCAACGAATAATACAACATTAACTGATCAGAGGTTTAGAAAATGAAATTATAGAAGTTGAAGGTTCTGGAAACACATGCTCTCTCTCAAATTACGTATTTTATCATTCAAGATACTCTAAGGTCTAGTGATAGGAAGATAACCCACTCCTGCTCCCCACTTCCACATTCACTACAGTGCCTTAGGAGCTGTATAACCCTTACAGCTTCCTCCAACAATTACTTCATAATCTAAATCACTTTTTTGGAACTACATGCCCCAAAAGTGGATTTTTCTCCTAATATCATAATATTTAGAGGAATGTCATAAACTTCTACATGTTTCCCCATCTTCAAGTTTTTCTATAATCCTGACAGGAAACATTTACAATAGGAATCAACAGTCTCACAGGAGACCCAGTCAGTGAGATCAAGAACTATAATTTATCTACCCGAGAATCACCTTCTATACCTGGCAGTCTGCACTCATTTGTTGTCTAGAACAAATACAGCCTTACTGTATGCCATCAATCAGCAGGCAGCCTCTGCCGATGCAAATCAGCCCCACTGGACTTCTAAGTATTATAGACAAACTATTTATATTGATTTTTTTATTAAGGATTTAATGGTATTTAAAATGCACCATACCAACAAATCAACACAACTAATATAGTTGGAGATACTGCTATAAACTGTACTGAATTTCTCTGGCAGCAAAAAGAAGCTGAGCTGGTAATGTCAATGTAAAAACCAGGCCTTAATTCAGGAATATTCTCATGAGAAAATACTGTTATGGCTAGTTTACATTTTTAAGTAACAGAAGATACCCCAAGAAAAACAGCAAACATTTCACTGCAGCCCTACTGATGCACTGAAGAGCCTGTCAACGTATCCTGGAATTTCATTACACGTTTACAGTAAAACAAAAGGTCTCTCTTATCTCATTTTGTGCAAGAAAGATATCCAACCTAATTTAACTTTAAAATCCAAAGAATTTAAGAGCTATTCCACAGCAAATATGAGACGAATGTTCTTAGTCATCTCTTCTTCCCTCACATCAATGGAAACAAGTGTATTTCCGTTTATATCCTATAATACAGTTTTAAAACTTTTATTTTTCTTCACTTTTTCCGGGGAAATCAATTGTAAATATAGCAGCAGGAAAAGCTGACATTCTAGTCACAGAAAACAATGAGAGAAAGTTGCAACAGGAGTCAGGAATAACAGGCCACTTATCTATTGGCAGCAACTATCCAGAGTGTATCTCTCATAGATATGTTCAAATCCAGTCACTTTGCACTGACCAAGCAGTTCCTCACAAGGGACTTCCTGATCACCACTCAAAAAAATGGTATTTATAGCCATAAATTGGAATTGCTTCTGTCTTCCTTATTTTTCATTATGTTTTTGGGTTTTTTCCCATAAATAACTTCACTGTTTTCTTTCAATAGTTGCTCTGTTTCCCTTGTGTCATATTCTCTCTTACCAATAGATGCATCAGAGATGTTTCTGTTACAAGATGGGATGGACAAGTTTTTTTCAAAACACTTTCTCTGGAGAAACTGAGGGAATCAGTTCATATGATTTTAAAAGCAATAGTCAGTAATGTGACACATAAAGGAAATGCAGAGAAATAATCTCAAAAATGTAGCAAGCTTCCTCCAAGGGAAGGCAAAGAGTTCCTGAGGTCAGGGACATTTCCATTACCAATAAATTAAAGGTGAAGATTAAACCAAAAGCCTTGTCCTACAAATGACAGACACTATCTGCATCGGGCTATTTCTAGAACTTTTTTATCTTTACTCTTGAAACCAAATGTAGAGAGCCATTCTTTGCTACCATTACTCTAAATCAGATGACAACCAAGTAACATTTGATTGCAAGCACAGAGCAAAATCTGAGTTAAATAAAGTACCCATTAAAACATCTTCAGGATCACCAGCGCCAGTAATGAATAACAAAGTACATTTACTATTCAGATGAACTTACAGCACTCAGCAGCATACTTTTACAGGACAATGGGTTTTCTATAGAGCCAGTGCAGAGAAATATTTCTAAAGTACCTTCTCAAATACGCTTGTCTAAATCTATATGTCCAACTGCAAAAGTAAGCTGTCAGGCCATAAATAAAGCAGACTACTTGGCAAGCTATTTATTTATTTCCTCAGACACTGTTTATACTGTTGCATTTCCTTTTAAAGTGCTGTAGCTATAAAGGTATTTCAGGTTATGTACGTAAGGTAGTACAAAGTATCAGCAGTTAAATTGGCAGTCACAGTATTGACAGACCTTAAAAAGTTTTAAAGCCTGAAAAGGCTGACACTTGGTTTGACGGTCTTCCGACTGGGGTGGGGGGGCATGTGTGTGGTGGTGAAAGCAAGTGTCCATAAAGACTCCATGAATGTAATTTTAAGCAGATGCAATCAGCAGCAGATACAATCCCTAAACTCTTCTATTTTTACTGCTGTAAAACTGAAGGCTTATTAATAAAAAGTGCAGAACTTCAAATATTTTCAGAGGCTTAAATATAGTACAATTCTAATCATAAATAACTGCAAAAGACACTACAACTTCCATGATGAAAAAACCCCAAGATTTAAGGAAATTCTGTTCAAGCTAGAAAAATGTAAGATGGAAGAGATCTCAGTAAGCAAGTAGGCAAAAAAATTTATGAATACAGAGACAGCTCAGGTCAATCAAGACCTGGAAATAGTAAGATTCAGGCTCTCATGAAAACCAGAACGGTCTTAATTGAGCAGGCTACTAGTGTGCCCAGGTATATATCAATATATGCCCCATAAAGTCAGCCTTGGGTATATGAAATGTCAGATAATCAACTAAGCAATTCCAAGAGCAGACTTGTAAATAATGCAAAACAGAGCATGTTAGTCTAGCAAGTCCAATTAAAAGTAGTTTCACTTGAAAATGCTGATTAGAGCAAAATGTCAGGCATAAAGTACATAAAGGAAAAGTGTGCTATAATAATCAAGTCTAAAGATAACAGAGATGGATGGCTGCAGTTTTGGCCAAATCCTCAAAGAAAAGCTGGCATCCATTGGCCAGCTGGAGACAAATATATTTTCCTGGCTACCCAGGCTATCCAAAGAACAAGCAGGAAATCTCTCACAACTCAGTCTGCAGTTCATCTTCACAACTGAACGCCTTATGTCTCCAATTTACCAAACCGACTAAGTACTGCCCCAAACCATCCCCGTCCTCTGGGAAGCCGAAGTGCATATCAGATGCCCTGGCTCCATATCTTTTTTAGATACTGGGATGAGAAAGAATGTTCATCAAATACATGAATAAGAAAGTATTAGAAGAGCATCTCTGCTGACTTCCCACAGAACAGTTACCATGGGAGATGCAGATGTCGGTGATAACTCAAAGAAATGTCAGTGAAACCATTCCACGGATGATGAAACAGGGGCCATGGAATAACCGGCATCTAATGTTGAAGTAAAAACATAGTAGATCCATTAGGACTCTTTCCTGAGTCCTGAACTGCAATCTTCCAACCTTTATGAGGTCTTCATTCCAGTGACTTACAACGTGACAACTTCAGACAAAGGAAAACTAGAAATAAACATCAATCCTCTTACTTTTCTGCCTCCTTTACCTACCGTTCTTTACTCTTCACCAGAGCTCATATACAACAGAGTAAAAGACAACCATGCTTCCATTAATAGTTTAATTATACATAGTGGGGAGGGGGAATCTGATCTTACAGAACCCACACACTTAAGTTACTTTCAAGGTTTATTTTTTCATCTTCTTCATGCCACGCGTACTGTGACATCAACTTCATAATTTCCTGTTCCAATGTCCAGCAGTAGTATGTCAACCACCAGCTTCTCTCTATCTCAAAGTATCTATTTTCAGAGAAAGAAAGGAGTGAAACAGAAAAAAACCACCACCACCAATATACAGATATTTAAGCAATATCCATTTCTCCCCTACTCTTTTGGTCCTTATACCTTTAAGTACCACTTTTGCTATGTGGTAAAACAAGTCTCTGATTTAGTATACCCCTGCATCCCTCAAAGCCTATACAGAATTTGGAACATGCACCAAGGAAAGGAAAAGTGGAGTATGCCTAAGTCAGCATTGCTGCCAGAAATAATGAATGTCAAAGTACATCCCTAAGACATCTAGAACATTGAGGAATGAATAAATAATATGTCTGGATTCTAGCCTGCTTTTCAGAAAATCAACATTCTTCTCAAAGCCTCTTCTCCCCCACTGTAATATTAAATATAACTGGATACCTGAAAACAGAATATAACATCAGTCGTCTTAAAAAAGCTAATTAAAAAACTCCACAACAAACCAACCAAACAAAAAAAACCCTCCTCAAAACACAACTGCCCCACCCCCCCAAAATGAAACAAAAATCCAAAACCACGATTTTCAAAAAAATTCTTGTACATTCCCACGTAATATGACTCAGCTTTCCAAAAACTAACAACTATTTCATTACATGACAACCATTTTAATAGAAAACCAACCAAATTTAATTTTTGTATTTCAAGATGTTTGCAGCATTACTTCCTAAAATTAGAAACTCTAAGCATATAGCTAAAGGAATTTTGCCAGCTACACTTACTTATCCTAATAGAAAAAAAGCTGTGCTCAATGTTCCAGAAAGAGAGGAGAACCCAGTTAGACAGCACATTCACCAACAGTATGCCCAGGAGTTTAATTCTTGAAGTTCTGTATCTACGTGAGATAAACATCTAATCCTATACTAGTCTGAGACACTGCTAATGGCTCAGTTTTCAGTTCAACAAGATAATTAAGTACGTGAGTGTTTCCACTCACTTGCACAGGATCAGTCACATTTTAAATTATTTGTAATTGGACATCTCACATTTCTGGGGCTTTCTTTTTCTTTTTTTCTTGGGGTACTATTTTTTTAAATCTTGTAGCATGAAGATATTCACATATCCTGTACATAAAATAAAGCTTGTACTAACATGACAAAATGTGCAAAGACATCTCTAGGAATACACTGTATAAAAGTTAAACAATTTAATTGGAAGATCAGTATAATTCTGTCCAACAATAGCAAAGCAGAGAATGATGTTTGATGTGTTTGTTCAAAAAAACCTCAATTTCCTACCATAAATATTGCTTATGTAAAGAGCAAGGGCAAAATTCATAAACATAAGACTCAGAAGTGTTATAACTTTGTCTGTTAAACATGTTGGTCGGCAACTACTGACTCACTGAAGAGAAAACGTCTCTAGACTTGAGAAATGATGCAACTTAGTTCCTTCCTTATTAAAGAAATTATCATGTTGTATCTGCCCCATCTGAATTTTCAGCCACTTATTTCTTCTATAGAAATGTTATAGGTTGTTTTCCTCAGCTTCTAGATTCGTACTGACCTAAAGACTCCTGTACTCTTTAAGAGTTTTTGACTGCTGACCTCTATCAGCTGTTCCTCATTTCCTTTCCTCTAGAAAAATCATGTTTAAGGATTACGTGAGATCTCCTAGAAGAGGCACAGGCAAGCTAAGTTAGCTCATATCAGCCTTTATCACCTGTTTAAACTACCAGCCTAAAGCAGACGAGGAAGGATGTACATACTCCTTTTCTGTTAAAGCAAAACAGTGAGGGCTGCAACCTCCAGCTGGGCAGCAGCATCTTCTGAAAGCACAGCTAGAGTGAGAGGTACGCCTGTCCCAGGCCTTAGGCATCTTCTCCATTAGCTACATAAGCACTCAAGTCTGTTTACTTCTACAGTGCAAAAAGTCCCGGCTGGGAGTCTCAGACATAAAAAAGTCAAAGGGAATGAAGAGAAGCAATGTGTCCCTTGCTTAAAGAAGGCTGCATCTTTTCAGTACTCATCCATTCCTTCTGAACATAGCTCTTGATCTTACACGTTTATCCTTCCTAAGGACAGAGCTTACATTCCACTTTTTCTAAATCAGAGCTATAAAGCTATGACTGTCTTATTATTTACTCCATATTCCAGCAGACTTTGCATTCTACTTTTAATGGTAGAGTTTCTCAGTGACACCTAGTCACACATAGGAAGCCCTGGAATCTTACTCTGTGTGAAAACAGTGAAAATTTAAAATAGCAATATATTTCAAAGTAAACACCATCTGGTTAAGTTATAAGGCACTTTTGAGGACCCCATACCTACATATCTCCTATTACTTTCTCTCCTGTGCCTCCACATTACACCTCATTGAAATAGCAAAACCACTTTTCATGACAGGGTTCTAGCTCTTTTGGCTCATTGCCCAGATAAGAACATCTATCCCTGTTACAGTAACTGCAACTAAGATATATGCACTCTCCTATACAAGCACATCACAAAATCCTAAATACGAATACTAAATATGAATCAATATTATAGCTAGTGATACCCCATATTTCTTACCACTGAGTCATGTCATGTACAACAAAGAAAATTACACTAAGATTTAAACTAGACTTACAGAATCTACCGGACAAGTGCATTTCGTTATACTAACACTCCCAATATTTAAGCTATTTTCTTGCATTTATTCTGTGTTAAATAGGAAATAGTTTTTCCTTCACAGACTAAAAGTAACTTTCAGATCTCAAACTCCTTTTCTTTTGCCACCTTTCTTTGCTCGAAGACTTGCTACTGTATAGTAATGCTACAAATATTGAATATTCAAACTGATACTAATGGAAAAAAATTTTATATTAAGGAATTGTCTTCCATATTCTTCTAGTTATTCTCAGCTGCAGTAACCTCCCACACCATGCAGTACTCCCCAGCTGGAGCACTGCGTTCAGCTCTGGGGGCCCCAGCACAGTAAGGACATCAACCTGCTGGAGCAAGTCCAGAGAATAGTGCCCAAGATGAGTAGAGGAATGGAGCACCTCTCTTACAAGGAAAGGTTGAGAGAGTTGGGGTTGCTCAGCCTGGAAAAGAGAAGGCTTTGGGGTGACTTAATTGCAGCCTTCCAGTACTTGAAGGGAGCCTACAAGAAAGATGAAAAGGCACTTTTTACAAGAGCGTGTAGTGATAGGATTCAAACTGAAAGTGGGCAGGTTTAGATTAGATATTAGCAAAAAAATCTTTCCTGAGAGGGTGGTGAGGCACTGGAACAAGCTGCCCAGAGATGTCCCATCCTCTGAAGTGTTCAAGGCCAGGCTGGATGGCACCTGGGGCAACGTGATCTAGTTGAAGGTGTCCCTGCCCATGGCACACGGTTGGAACTAGATGATCTTCAAAGTCCCTTTCAACCCAAACCATTCTAGGTTTCCATAATTCTATAATCCTATGAAATCTAGGTAACAGAGAATCCAGACATTTAAACCATGAGAAACAGATCTAATCTTCATAAAAATATCTATGCAATCTGAAAAGGCCATTAGGGAAATATGTTCTGAAGCAAATTAAGTTAAAAAGATATTTCTTACTATTTCTAAAGTCAAAAAGCCACCCAAAACTAACTGAACCCATCACAGTAAGCAAGAAACTCTGTTTCATATTCACCCAAACTCCCATTTACTAAATTGCATCAAGGGAGAAAATATAATCACAGTGAATTGATTATGCGATTATGATATGATTATGTTGCCTTTTCCCTCTTGGTACAATTTGGTAAATGTATGTTTATGCAAATGTTAAGCAATACTTCACAGATAATGCAAGTTACAAATTTCTTATATTTTAGCGGGAGTATCAACAAAAAAGCAGGAGTCATGAGTGCACATTTAATGCCTTACTATAGAAGATTATTCCAAATATACATGACCATGAGAAGGGAGACACTGTCTAGATAATTACTATTACATCTTTGTAAAATCACACTTAATTTATGTGTATCATACGTATTTTAAAAAGCTGAAATTCACAAGTTTGCTATAAACTTCATACCCAGAAATGTAACAACACAGGAGGACCACAAAACTGGAAATCAGAGGATGAGTTGGGTTTGGTTTTTTAAGTGGAAAGAAATATACAACATTTATTTTGTTAATAAGTCTGTCTGGTATACAGGCAGACTTAAATGTCTATCTTCCTTATCCCTTTACTTCTAAAATCATGTATTTGTAAAGTAAGACAGAAATAAAAAAGATATATGACATGAAGTCAGGTAACATAGAATAGTATGAAATACAGTATATTCAAAAATCTGAAAAGCACACTTCACATTTTCATTTTCTGCTCTCAAAAAGAAAGAGGGAAATAATCTGGCAGAGTTTTCAGGGTAACTATTTTGCACTATCCTTTTTTCCAAAAACCATTAATAAACTTTAGTTCTTTGCTCATAAGTATTCTTTCCTGTACTAATTAAATCCACTTTCTAGACTGGTCAAGGAATGCTTAAGTACTCTTCAGAAGAAGATCATCTCCACTTCACCCCTTTCTCCTGTTTCTTCCTTGGACAATCCTTATTTAAAGTATTACAATATAATTCCAGAGCTATGAAGCCTGTTTCTATAAAGGGGAACCTGTGTCACAGCACAATGTGTTCATATGTGATCCTAGCATTACACATCAAGCAATCAGTTTCAGTGGTTTCACTCACAGCATAGAATCACAGAACAGTTTGGGTTGGAAGGGACCTTAACAATTATTTAGGTACAATCCCCTGCCATGGACAAGGGACAACTTCCTCTTGCTCAAAGCTCCATCCAACCTGGCCTTGAACCAGTAGTAGTTTGAGTCTTTGCCCAGAAAGTTGGAAGCTTCAGTCAATGTTTTTCACCAGGACAAACTCAAGACAGGATAAAAGTACAGTCAAGTCAATGCATTACTTAGAAGGTGATCACGATTTATAAATGACTCACAAAGCATAAAGTTGATCTTGATTGATCCAGGCCATTGTTAGAAACCTCATATCTAGTCACTGCATTAAATATTTCATTATTCAACCTTAGCTAGAGAAAGCCCCAGGCTAATCTTGCTGAGATCAAATTGCTATTTAAAACCAGCATTAAATTGCATAAGTATTCCAAGATATTTCAAAGTATCTGTCCTATGCAGACTTCCAAATTCCAAAATACAATTGCCAAGCTTATACTGATTATACCAGACAATAACAAAGCAGTTAACCTACATCAGTATAAAAACTCTATTTAGTTAAAAGCCAAAGATTACATCCATTTATTTTTACGACCTACTTACATCAACATGCAACATTCACTATTTAAATGTGGTTTTTATTTTTCATTGGTTCACCTAACCTTTACTTACTTTAAAACTAATGGATCAGATTATCACCAGATTTCTGGTCAGGACTGAAGTTTGGTGGACTTTACTGGAAGAACTCTTGTAAATATAAAGTCCCATACCATAAAACCAAAAAATGCCTGTTCCTAGTAGTAGACTATCAAGCACCATGATCCCACTGTACAATGCGCTGGTTGGCAGAACTACATCAATACCAAAATCTTGCTGGGTAAATATCAGTTTTAAATAAAATTTCAGTTGCAAATACTTAGCTAACCAACAGATAGATATGTTTGTACTACAATTTAAAACCATGTATTCCATTTATCTTTCAGTTTATAATGTAGAATACAAGTTTGGAATCCAGATGTCATGCACTTTTAAACCTCTAACAAACAAAAATATAGCTTGATTTTAAATATTTTGGCTAGACTTCACTAACACTGATTAGAAAGATATGGATTCTGAATTGTAAAATGATTCCTCCTGTGATTCGTAACACCCCGAATGAGGATATGCAAGGTTTAAGAGCTGTTCTCATTCACATTCTCCCCCAGGCAAAAATCACTCTTTAGGAATGTTTGAAAGCAACTGTAATTGAACACTGGATTTGTTAAACAGCTGTATTTCCATCATCAAAAAAAAAAAAAAAAGGAGGATATGGAAATCTCAGAGGTACAAAGGGGCATGGGATACATAAAAAATATTTTTCTCAAGGGAGAAAATCTGTTATGCTGGAGTTGTGGTTTGTATGTAAAGATCTCAGAAAAGGGAACATTCTGCAAGTACAGAACCTCAGGTATACAAGGTTCAACACAACACAGTAACTCAAGCCCATCTATGCTTTCAGTACTTAAATATAATGCTAATAGTTTTGTCAATGGCAATAACTTCTCTCTTAGCAACCCCTCTCACTTCTGAATTAGGCTGGGTAAGATGTGCCTCTGGCTAATCAATGTTTAACCATTCAACAGAGACATCTTAATTCTATGTTTAAAGATTACTTTCAATGGATGTTTCTCAATTATGTATACTTCGCTAAAAGAAGAATAATATGCTATCCTCAAAAGACTTTTGATCTATAAAATGGAGCTTGCAAACCAAGTCATGAAAAGTCCATTTTGAAACACAGCAAAAATGAAAACAAAGACCAGGAAAAATGATGCTCTTCTATACAAGTATCTGCAGAATTGTGACAGGTGACATAGCCTGCACAATGTAAGACCCAACATTGCTCAGAAAATCTACAACTGTGCTGTGACGTGGTCCTACATACTTCATTGAGGAATTTTACCTGGGCTTGGACGTAAAATAAAAAACTGAAGTGAAAGGTCATGTTTTCCAGTGTACTTGTTCTAAAAATAGTATGTAAGAATTCTGCTTTGGTGACATTTGTGTTCAGTCTGTGATACATCTTAGCACTTAAGGAGCCAGAAGAAAAATGTTTCATTTGGGTGGCACTTTTTCCAAGAGTGCCATTTCAAAACCTGGTGCACGAGCCAAGACTTTAATCACACAAGTTAAAGCATATTTGGTTATTTCAAGTAATTACAAAAATTTAACTGTAAACCCATTTGTCAGACAATACAGTTCTATTTCTAAATATGTCCCCAAAAGCAATGTAACTGAAAAAGCCAACTGAAAACTTCTACTGCAAACTTCATTTATTACGTATTAAATGAAAAGGGTGCACTCACTGCTAACACAAAGCACTGACTTAAGAAGAACAGCAGTAAGTGGCAATGTCCACAAACCTTTTCCAAGTTGCGGAAAGCAGAAGAAAATCTGTTGCTAGACATTTGCTAGTATTTTTAATGATTTTCCTGAGGTTTTTATTAATAGAGCTTTATTTATGAATTCATATTGTGCTTGGAAATTCCTGACTAGTGAATCCAGTCAGGCACTTTACATGCCCATGTAAGGAGGACTGTGTAGTCCTCCTCTACCCCCACCCATAAATCCCTCAAATACGCAGTCAGTGATGAAGCTGCCTAAATGTATCTGAGCACCCAATCCAAAGCCCAACGATCACATACCGTGCTGTTTCTTCAGCCAAGAGACTCTGCTTCTGGTCTAACCTTGAGTTCACCTCAAACCTTGAGGAGTATCCGTACAAATGCATCCATGAGCTGGTGCATCTACACTTTTACCATCTCTGCCAAGGAGCTCTCCTTTTGGCAGATTGGAAGGTCAGGCCCATGAGGCAGAGAATCACTTAAACCAAGATAGCAAAATCCATCTGGGAATATGAATCAGAGCTCATTTATGAAGGAGGGGCACAGGATTTCTAAACACTTAGCTTCCATCTACTATGCTAACATTGACTGCCAACCCCCACTGGCTCAGCTCTCACGTGGATTTATAACAGCACATTTGAAAAGGCTAAGTCATATACCACGGGATTAAATTTTCTTGAATTAGTATTCCAGAAATATGATGATCAAACTCGATTACTGCCACTGAGATACATTAATATAGAGGAGCAAGAGCAGAAAAAAGGAACAGTTCTATTATTATACAGGCTGCCCCAGTAGAAAAGGTTTGAACTATTTGAATCAAAGTAATGCCAACCAGTTACAGTAATAGGGTTATTGGAAGTTCAATTACATTTTTAAGAGTTTTCATGAATTAAAAGTGTTACTTCTTAATGTGGGGGGCCAGAGGGGGAAGGGAAGAGGGCTGTGATACAGTATAGCAGTATTTTATATTATATTAGTTATGATTTACTCCCTTTTTAAGTAATAGGAGGTTTGTTCACCAAAATTAAAATGTCCAGTTTTAAACTATAAAAGGGGGGATCTAAGGATATTTAGATGAAATTGAAGAGTAGCCAAGAAAGTGACTGGAAATACTTGCTTCAGTTGAGTAAAATAAAGATTCTCTGCTGGGTATCCTGGATGAAGGAAAATGACTTGCAGACAGATTTGGTTAATCCAACCTTGATTTGTCTCTATGTCTGGATACTCAAAATAGGGTAAATAGTAACTAATCTCATAAAATTTCTGTTCCAGTATCAATCTAAAATCCGAATTAAACTGAAGATAAGCACAATGCACCAATAAAACTGTACAGCTACACCAAACTGGCCATAGTTCAGACACTATTTTGATGATCTGCGGCCAAGATTTACGTTTCCTGTTTTGTGAAGACACGAACAATCAGCATCAGAGAGAAGAAAAACTGAATTTCCACTTGACATGAGCAAAATATAGAGCAGAAAAGTTGAACAGCCTAATTTTTCCTGTAGTCAGGATCAGAGAAACTTTGCATAGAAAGAGTCTGGTTATGGGTATTCATATAAACAAATCAAATTAGCGAAAGCTGCAGATCAAAGCCCTCATCATCCCTCGCCCCTCAAAATCCTCCCATTTTCCATTTAAAACTTCTCTTTGCCAAGGTGGTATTACTTCTTAGTCTGCTATTCCCATCTGCAACATGTCAGACATCTCAATCAGACACCATAAAAACACTACTCCATCAGTAGGTTTTGTAGGCAGTAACTGGGAACAAGTGACACTCAAGTTGCAAGTGGATACAAACATAAATAGCACCTCCCTGTAGATCTATATGTGGACCCCAAAGCATTCTAGGAGTCAGGTTGCCAGACTCTGAACTTTAGCTGTGCATGACTGCTGTCTTATGAAAAGAACTCTTTGGCTCAGCTACAGTTGTCATGGAAACAGCAACTTTGGGGTTTAGTTCTTTAGTATACATGATATTTCAGCCATATGTTGCGTGCATTTAAGTTCTCAACGTATTCCTCCTCTTTACAACTGAGATAAGTAAGAGAAACAATGATTTCAACAATGAAGTAAAATGTACGCCATGTACTTCTCAATGTGGAGAAACATGCAAGCCAGAATAACCACAGATTTGAGATACAATAAGAATACTTGATCCACGTTTTTTCCTCCATCCCAAAGTTTCATTTGTGGCAAGACTTCACCTGAAAAATTACAGCTCTGTTTTTTTGATAAAGCCATGAGATGGGCTTAATCTTGCTTATTAACACAGCAAATGGTGCATTACTTCTGCATTAATGATGTCTTAGAGGGGTTCTATATCAATCACACAGGGGGTACTGCGGGGCAGACACCAAGCTCTCCAACACCCCAGTTGGTTTGCCAGCCTCTCTCCAAACTGGGACCAGCATGGCAATGCTACAGTAAACATCATATAGACATGCTTTTCTAAAGATCACCCCCAAAATCCAGTCACATAAAGGACTGAGCTCTGGTCTGGATTCCAGAAACTCAAAACAAAGATTGCACAATTCTGGTTAGCTTTTACAAAACAGTTAAGTAAATAAAGCAGTACAAATGTTCTCACACTTGGCATAACAATCAAGATTGCTTGTGTTTCCGTATTTTCAACTTTAAAAAAATGAACAGTACAATTATAAGATGTTTTACTCCTCCATCATCCAACAAGGGTGCTCAATACAGTCACAAATTCAGTCTGAGCAAAGAGCACTCTAACAATTTCTTCATAAAATGGAGAGCACTTTATAACAAGTCGGAAATTATTTTCTCAGCTGCATGTAAGCTTAGTTTCAAAGCCAAGAACATAGATATTTGATCAATAATTCTAAAAGTTTACATCTGAAGAAACAATAACTAATTTAGGTGAATACTATTGGTTATGGGTAAGTATGGGTAAGATCCTTTGAGACAGTTGACCTGAACACTGTACTGCAGCAGGCTCACAGCTTCCTAGATGAAACACAGAACCCACCCTCACAACATACATATTTGAACTTTAAAGAGATGTTCTTGTTTTATTTTGCACATTTTTATTAATGAGGCTCAGTTCTAATTAAAACTTGTTAAATAACGAGACCCAGAGAACTCTGGTCTTTTCAACTCAAATTCTGTTAGGAAGTGTTCAGAATACTCCTAAATGATTTTTCACCCTAGGGATCTTCCTCCCACTCCTCAAGATAAGTAAGCAAATGGATCAATCAATGGTGAAAAAAAGACAAGACAGCAACTTACTTTGCCATGGGAACAACTCTTAAAATTCAAAATAGATCACTTTCTCTTACATAAATACAAATGTAGTGTAAAGCAATGGCTCCAATGAATGACTTGTTTTCAATGCAGAAATACTATCACAAGGGTTTCCAATCTCTAATGTGAGACAACACCAGCTATGGAACAGAAATACAAGCTACAAATGACCCAGCTTAAGCACATCACAGACAGACATCAGAATACTGAGGCAGGAAAGTAACTGTGGTTCTCCTCCCAAGAAGAAATTAAATTTCAAATATTTAAGGTAGTCAAACAAGAGAAGTATCGCTTGTCACTTATGGAATCCAAAAAGCCTACTTTCTCAAGGAAAAAATTAGGGAAACAGTTTTTCATAAGGAAATACACAGAAGGAAAAAAACCCTGAACTTGAAAGATTAAAGCGTGAGTTGCTTTCTCTTCCACTGTATTACAAGTGGAATATTAAAAGTAATAAAAACTCATGTTATTTTAACATGTTATTTCTTTCCCCAGCACACTCAGAATGGAATCCATCACCAATCCTGAAACACGTTCTATCATGGTTCATACTGTTATAACACTGAAAATTATGCAGTGTTTCAAATAAATACTAAATCCATGCACATTTAAACATTCTCCAAATGCCACTGAGATGTTTAAAAGTAACATCTGGGGTTTTTCATGATCTGCCTTCTATAAAGAAATTCTTCTGAATTTCTGAGTATCATGTGGACAAACTTGAAAATGGCCCAAAAATAAAGGCAACATAGTTGCATAAATATGGCTCCATGCCAGTTAAACTATAGTGCTTTTGGACTGAAACTAGAAACTCCCCATTACATACATTCACAGTATTTGACGGATAGCAGATGCTAGATTTTTCTACCAGTAAAACAAATCAGTAAAAATTGCAAGTACCAACTCTTCAAAAGAGTTTGGGATAATTTTAGCTATACTATCATCTCCATATTATAAAAGCTCTGTATTTTTATTTACAAACTAAGTTGCTCCTATCTAGCAAATAAAATTGAAACCAATTATTTAAACCATTTTTAGTTTGGAGATAATATGATGAATTCCCTGCTTTCAATTTCATATAATGCAGCTGTTACCAGAGTTCTAACTACTACTTGAGTCCAGTAAAAATTGGGAAATGTCAGAAGATTCCACAACCAGCCACTTCAGCCATATCTGCAGCTGCATGATCAACCACAGGGCATCCACTAATGGGTCAGGAGGGCAAAACAGAGGAAAAACAATGGCTTGCACGGCAGGGAGGAGTCTGCTACTGAAACACTCCATTTTACTTTTGTCCACGTTTTGAAGTGGTTGATGGAAAACTATGAGGGTGCAGAAGTGCCATAAAAATGATTCAAGAATCAGAAAGGTACCTTACAATGAGAGGCTTAGAGAATTCAATGTGTTTGGTTTCTCAGAGAGATTCAGAAATGAGATGATTACACGACGTAAATACCTTCAACAGGGGAAAAATCCTGCAGGGTGGTGAGGAGGGAGCAGAGAGAACATAGTAACATCCAGTAGCTGTGGCATGAGACCAACCATGTCCAGATTTTAAGAAACTGTAGCTTTATTTCAAAACAGTGAAAGGTCCCAAATGAACAAGTGAAATGCTCCATTTCTGGATGACATTTTCAAAGCAAGATTGCACACCCTCCTGGAAGAAATGGATTAAAAAAACTTTTGCCAGGTGGGGCTTGAAATTTAAGTGACTAATGACAAACAAGTGTCTTTAACTGCCTTCTGAAGAGGCAAAAGCCCTGAATCTACACAATGCTGAAAAGCTGTCAGGCATCCCCTGAAAAGGATGAATGAGGATGCGTTAAGGGACACGTGGTATTTAAGGGAAGTGGCCTGGTGCATACATTACCTAAGGGCTTTACTGGTTCAGACCAAAGTTCCAATATTCTGTTTCTGACAAAGGCCAAGAGACATTTGGAGAAGACATAAAAACAGGTCAAGCACACGGTTATGTTCCTGATGTATTTAACATCATCCACCTACTTGCAACTTAGCAGAGTAATGAATTTTCAGATCAATGATTTTTCCGACCCCAGTTTGTCTAAGCATTTCAATAATCATTTCATGCTGGAGCATTGTGTTCTACAGCTCACCAGTTTGCTTCAGTATTTCTGAGGCTATCAACCAATCATTTATTTTTGCATAAATACTTGCATAATAAGCATTCCTTGCTCACTTTATCTGTACTACTTATGATTTTAAAGGCCCCTACCATTAGTTTTCTTACATGTTTTCCAAATTCTGGTGACCCTTGGTCTACTTAATCATTCCCTATATAGGAAATGCTTGCTTTCTCTGATTGCTCTCAGAAGCCATAGATCTTTTCCAAGTCTGTTATAACCTTTTCCCAGATGAAGGGCAAGAAAGGACAACACAGCAAAATTGCTGCATCCAATAAGAAAAAAAATATTCTTGTGTTGTTCATCATTTGTTTTCAGTGGCCTCCACTATGCTACATGCATTTTTGACCGTTGTTGAGAATTGATTAGAAGTTCCCATAGATCTAGCTTCTGTAATTCCAAGAACTCCTGCCTCAGTGAGGACAGTCAATTCAGAATTTAATGTATGTAAACTTGGGATTATTTCCTCCAAATACATCTAGATATCACAAAACTGAGTTTCACCTGTCATTACCCAGTCACCTCGTACTGAGAGTTTCTTCCCCTGAATAGCTCATTATCATCAAACAATGCACAATAATCTCTAAACAGAAAAGTACATATACGTTCAAACCACGAATTTATTCTCAGTAAAATATACAAGTAACAATTCGAATTGCAGTCTTCAAAAGAGTCAGTTTTTCCCAGCTAATTAACACACGAAAAAGACTTTTAAAGAACATTACAAATCTCATTCATCTACCATTCAGCCCTCTCTCTAAAGCATTAGAAGGAACAGGAACCAGATGTAAAGGAGGAGATACCTGCAGAGGTCACACTATGTGGTTATTTTTCAAAAGCTCACACAGGTCCCAACACTCAATGACTTAAACTCCACTATTCAAAATATATTAAAGCAGTTTCCAAGTGATAGCCCCTTTTCTTTTTATTTTTTTTTCCAAACAGACTTCTTTAAAATTTAACTTTAAAGATACCTATACACATGAATAAAAGCAAAATTATTCCCTAGGTATCCAGTGTGACTATATCAGAAGCTTAAGAAATCAAACTGCAGAAGTATACTCCAGAGAATCAGTTTCACTATTAATAACTGTGTACTCCTCATAAAACACCAGACCCCAGATTTAAACCAAGCCTACCATTTGGCTTTATTAAAGACTAGCCAAGCAATTGGGTTTTTTTTACAGTTAAAACTATAGCTTCAAAAATATTTACAGTTTAATATGCAGTGTAATTTTACAGTGTTGAAAATACACAGTGACAGTCAGCAAGGAGGTAACACCGTCCTCCCTCAAAGTGCTGTGAAACCATACGATAACAATAACCCACTGGACGAACACAACAGCCCGATCCAATAGGGAAGGGAAGGAATATCCAAGCCACTGCCTAGTTCCTATCTTATTTCAGTAAATCTGTGCCTAACTTGCCTTTATAATTTCTGTGCAGCAATGCATCTGCTTAGTGTTTATGTTCTCCTGATAACACCATTTTCTGCAAGAATTTATAATACACGAGAGTGTATCATCCTGAACTCATTTTGTTCCCAACCATTTGTGAAATTATTAACCAACTGTTTTTCCTGTGCACTGGATAAGAACAACCACTTTGGACATTTAAAGTTTTTAAAACTTCAAACTGAGTTTTTTATAATGGGTTTCTGTTTATTTGTTTGTTCCACTGGAGGTCCATTTTCCTGGCATAAATTTCACTACAGTAGAATTTAAAAACATGGTTCATGCAGACATATCTACAGTTAAATTATTTGTTGATTTAATGTTAAATTTATATTGTGTGGTTACCAAAACAGAAGAATCTGTTCAGACTAAATTGAACCGGCTCCATTTAAGATACTTAGACCTAGTGGGTTCCTATTTGTCCCTAAAGCCAAGTTTGCACAGACTCTTGGCATCTTTCAGTTGTCTATCCTCACCCTGCAGATGGCTATGTCTAAAAATACAGTAATTGTATTACTGCATATACACTGCCATAATTTGAATGACCAGGCTAAATTAGCTTAAAATGATGTTTGTTACTGAAACACATTTCCACTGAGACGCTACAAACACACTGCCATGTTATGAAGCAACAGGTTTATGACAGTAGAGGTAAAAGGCTAAGTGAGGCTGTAAAGCACCAAAAACTCTATACTTTTACTCTGACCTTCTGTACTTCGTTTCCAGAACTAGACTGAAAAAAATCACCACAAGCCTCTGTCTGTTTTCTTAGGAAATTTTTCATCCCCCTTTTTTCAGAGAGAGAAAAAGTTCTGTTGTTAATGGAAAGTCCTGACTTTATTAAACTTACAACATTTTCAGAGTAACTGTAAGGCTTTGCAACAATTCTAACATATTTATCATGGGGAACAATTAATATACAGCAGCTTTTAAATTCATCATCTGACAAAGAAAGCAGGAGAGAAGGAGAAACTGCCTCTTGTAGTGAAGGACAATAAGTTTTCTCATATTTATCATTAATTGAGAAACTTAAGAGTTGCACTAACATGAGGTGTGTTCATTAGTTGGCCTGTGATAAGTGGACCACCAGGCCAAAAAGAAACCACAAAAAATTGTATTAATTCAAACAGGGATTATTCAGTATCTCTTCTCTGCCACCGCTCTGGAGCAAGTTGGCTATATGCTTCCATGAATCATATCCACAGAGGGCTGCTCTCCATTCACACGGCTGCCAGGGCAGTATTCCATCTGCAGTATCTCATGAGGGATTTTCAGCAAAATCCCTCACTGACTGTTCCACAAACTCCAGTAAAAGACATACTGCAGCAAGGTTGCCACTTAAACAGCAGGGCCACATATTGTCATTAGAAAAGGAACACTGCTAAAATATGACTAATTTCAGTTCTGTGGTTTCAGATCAATATAGCAAGTCTTCAAGGAAGAAATAAGACTCCTTGAAAGACTACATTTCGTATTTGCAGACATGGGGGGATAAAAAAATAAGGCAAAAAAAATCAATATACGAGAGGTTGTTTTCAAGAATGTTATGAAATGTTATCATCTTACAAGCAACTTTACATGCCTTTTCTGTTACCAGCATCATTTACAGTATGCTGTTCTCCTTAGCTCATTTAATTTCATTTACTGCTGAGTACATGGTATTCAAGTTGCTCACAGAAAGAAGCCATGAAGTGTCAAAGCAAGTTAAATTCTTGAAATAGCCAGTGAGCTCCTAACATAGCCACGACACTGCTTATTTAAGGGATAGAATAGTAAGCATAACACATTTGTCCACACACATATTAAACATCAGAAAGTCTTTAATAGCCTGATTTTATTATGAGGTACAGCACAGGAATTATATACTGTCCCCAAAACTGTCATTAGTCTTCTCAACATATGCTCTCTCCTCTGTAATGTTAGTTTAATAAGCTTACTTCCAACTAATATAAAAAGTACCTAACTTTATAAACATTTTATTTCAATGTTTACTGAACATAGTTTATTAAATAATTAACAATCCATATAGACTAATAACTAAAAATATTTCATTAAATCTTTTAACCCAGCTACACAGATTCTCTCAGAACTGGAATAGCTTCAGGACTCCAAGCGAAAAAATTGCTCCATATTCTGTACGCAGTGCAACGGAATAAATGGCATAAAAAGAAGACCTGTAAACCCCTTTTTGTACTAACTTCAGGGCAACACACATCATGAACAGACTCACGCTTCAATCTACATAATAGATGCAGCACTTTGGAAACACGCAAGTGAGCTGTGGAAGAAATACCTGGGCAGACACAGGTTTAGAGAAGCCAAGTTCATATCCCTGAGAGAGGCTACAGTAGCCTGAGCAAGCATACTGGCTCACCCAAACCTAATGCAAGTAGCTTTAACAGGCTAAGAGGGGCTAACCAGCTCTCTGTCAGGTGGCACAAGGATACCAATAAAGTATTCTATCCATAGCAATATTTACCAAATTTGTGTGAAGAAATACCAAGTTTAAACTTGAGTATAAATACAAACAATGGCTTTTTGTACACATACAAGTTTGTAATGTCACATACCTGCAACACATCTGTGAAAAAATTGGATCAAACATACAGGCTGTATCATTTCTGTATTAGGGTGGTCCCTACAGATATTTTAAAAATTACTGTCCATCTGAAAGACAAAGACTTTGTCATTAACACCCCAAAACACACATCCTTGTGACTGCACCAACAGGGGCAGCAGAGGCAGAAGACTAACTGAAGGTTTCCATGCTTGATGGCCTATAGTGACCCACAGCACCAGTACTACCCTCCTGCCATCACGTCATACCTTGTATTGCTGTGAATCAGCAAGAGGCCCTACAGCCCCAAATTTCCCCGTTTCAAGTACAGACTCATTAAAATACGTGGGAAAATTACTTTCCCCAACAAATTCTGTTTTATTTGATTGTTATTCCATGTTACAAGGCTGCCCTTTATAGTCTGTAAAAGTTGTTCTGTTCAGTCAAATTAACCTGCAAAATGGCAAAAAGCTCAATAAAAATGTTCTTCATTCTAGCATCATAGCCAAGGTTCACAAAGCATAAAACCAAAAACTTCCACGAAACACACAAACAAGGAATGCCAAGTGCACTTTGTTGATCCCACGGTTGTCAGACCACTCAAGGCAAGAGATCTTAAATTTTCATTAGAAAATGCCACTCCAGCAGATGGTATTTGTAAATGTTCTTCTTGGATGTTCACTTCAAAAAAACCCAGAAATAACAGCCCTCCTCTCCCTCCCCCCCAGCCCAAACAAAACCCCTCAACCAAACGGCAAACCAAACAGCCACCTTTACACCAACACAAAGTTTAGCTCTTTAGCAACAGTCAGGAAAGACAGTGTCACTGCACAGTTTTATTACAACTATTATGAAATAAAAACCATCAGTCACAAAACTGCCACCAGAATCAGTAATGCGTGCAGTATATTACCACATAAAATTCTCAAGTACAAGCTACACTGACATTTTCTAGTCACAGTAATCCCGTATTAAAAAAAACTCAAAAAAAACAAAACAAAAAAACCACAAACAAAAAAAACCAAAATACCAAAGTATTCCAAATTCTCCTCAAATAAGCCTGCAGATAAAACAAGCAAACAAAAAAACAACCCAAAATCAAATTCAGAATGCTAAGCATCTAGTTAATGCTTTAACTACTACCCTACACAAAATTTGAGTCTGGTTCTAGTTTGGAAACACAACTACTTCATTTAGTGAGCACTCTGTAGTGCCTACTGAAGCTTAGAGTCACAGAATGATTAATAAGTATTAAAGTGCAACTTAGGAATTTTGTTTCAGATCAGGCTAATTTCTTTATTCAAAAAAGAAGGAATCAAAGCCAAACTAGTTTTCACATTTATAAGATCACTACTGCTGTCAAGGTAGCAGCGTATAATAAAACAGTAGCACAAAGATGTGTAATGATTGCAATAAGCTCAGTCATGGTTTGGAAAGTGACAACAGTTACTTGTTTTCTAAAGAAATTGTTAGAAAAAATAGCCACTAGTACCAAGAATACCTTTGGCAATTAATTCATATGTTCTTTGACATATGCTAATAGTTCTTGGATGATACAGCTCCTAAAAACTTTGCATTTGGTAATAATCTAAGTGCCATACTTTTCAAGGGATACTGGAATACTTTTAGCTAACTTTGATCATACATTTAGATCAAACAGGAAGCAGTGATAAGCTTAAGAAAATAATTATCCTCAAATCATTAAGTTCTTTCTGCCTACAAATTGCCTAAACCCAGGATTCTTTGCTCTGAAACCAAACCAAATACTCCAAACCTGTATGAGGGTCTCCCTGGGACAAGGATACACGGACAATCCATAAGCATATATATTAGCCATGTTTCCATATGCCATTTTGGACAGTATGCCATTGCTTAAAATCTTGTTACCACAGAATGCCATATATTATATACTGCAGAAAAATTATGAAGGTTGCAACACAATAAAGTTAGTCCAGTTTGAAATCAATGCATTTCTGATCCATAAATATCACAGGGGTTTGAGCTCCTCAAATTCATTGCAACTAAGGTTTTCACCAATGAAAAAAAAAAATCTAATTTTACAGTTTTACATCTCTACTTAGTTAACCCTTATCAGTTGGTAAAGCTTTAAGCTACCTGATAGTTCTGTCCGATATGTATTTGTAAAGACTAGACATTTTTCTAAAGAAAAGCCAATTTAGGTCACTATTTAATTGCAGAACCTGATATAGCAAAGGTTGAAGGGTTAACAGAATTCACAGAGTTTGTAGATAAGCAATTCCATCAAGGCCAGAAAACTCATCCAAATCAATCTGAGAGGATTTTCATATAGGTTTATCTTTCAGAATAGTTATCTCTAGAGCACCAACTCATGTTTACATTGACATGCACACAATATATATTAAGTAAAAGAGATGTAGGAATGATCACTGTATTTCGTGTTTCTGCTGCTATATGAATACGTGACAGATTTTGTTAGTTAAGTGTCAAGTTGTCAGACATTTAGCAGGTTTTTTCATACTTAAAAAGCACATGATGTTATTTTTATTTCCATATTGTTTTAATATGGTATAATGAGAGGAAGCAAGTCTGAAAAGTCTACCATTTTCTAACATTCATTCTTGAAAACTCGAATTTCAATCTCAGTTAACATTTAAAACCTTTTCTCATAACTTCCAGCAAAACAACTATTTTCTATGAAAATTTTATAGCACCAGTTTAAGAAATTTATTACATTCTATTACTTATTGCAAAATAATGTGTGCTTTCAGCTGCAACCTCGACACAAGATTCTACCCCCCAAAGTGTGCACACATTTAAAACTAGCACATAATCATCACTAATGCTCCTTAGTCATTCAGTTTCTAAGGGCTTTTTGTTATGGATAAGAACAAGAAAAAAACCCACAAATATGTTTCAATAACTTCATTCCTCCATCGCACATTTTTTTCTTTCAACTTGATACATGAATAATTTATCATCTATTTCTCTTTCCTAATTCTCATATTAAAACTGTCTTGCCATCTGCACTATGTAATCACACTTAAGTAGGCACATAACAATCAGTAGAAACAACGCTTTGGGTTGCTCCAGCAACCACAACATTTAGAAAAATGACCCCAACAAGCATGTCAGTAAGATCATGTTTTTCAGAGTATGGTTTGGAAAGCACAGACAGGAAAACCAAAAGAGGATACATTTAAATGTTTTGCTGTTTGATGTATCATTTCTTACTGCTAACCACCACCTCAGTTTTATGCTGGTTTTTCACATTAGAAAGGAGAAGAGGGTTTAATGGCATTTTAGAGGGTAAATAACAAAGCCATAGGAATCAGAAGCAAGTACATTTTCAGAGTGTTAAACTAGAATGAAGCTGGCCTTGAAAATAAGCATATTCCCCAATAGTCACTGCTTCTTGTTGGGATCAAATAGACCACATGTGGATAGCTCACAAATGCAAAAGTTGCACTGATTCTCACATACACATAATTTCTACTCCTCATTTACACTCTTTAGAAGTTCATCTTTAATATTTTCCTCTTTGCTTGACCATGCACTTACAAGATAAATTTGCCTTTAGGTCAAATGCATTTAACATGCCTCAGGAATAACTAGGAATCCTGACAAATGCCCTCTACCATTTTTTCTCTGCACTGGATGAAGCATTGGCTTCATGTCCTTCCCTGTCCAGAAGCAAACATATGCTACCTCTGCAGCTCAAAGCCAAAGCATTAAATTTAACTGAAATCAAGAGTGTTTTAACTTCATGGTCCAAGCTCTGATCTGCTGGCAGAGGAGCTGGGCACAGCCCTGGTTGTCACCCTGGCTATCAGTGAGGTGATACTCTCCCAGCAAAATGCCAGGCACAATGCTGGGAGAACATTTTATGCACCCTCTGCTAACTTCAACAATTCTCCTGTCAGGTCCTGTGACTTCTCCAGCCCTCTCATATGCATCTCTATGACTGATAGCAATTTTATTTCATCAATCACTCCAAAAATCTCTCCTCAAAATTCAAAAGTTTGGAATAAGAGCAGCTCCAACTAAATGCTGTGCAGGAGGTTTTATATAACCCTACCTGCTTTGGCCACTGAATAATCTCAAAGATAAAATTCAAGACCATACCAGACATGACAGGTTATGAACACTACTATGTTTAAATTAAGTGCAAGCTTAGACAGGTATTTCTGGTCATTTAGCCTTTGCGTTTGGCTCAGAATGAATGTTTGTGAGGCAGTTCAAGAACTAGAATAAGTATTACTAGCCCCCTAGAAAGTAAGGCTTTCCGGTACTTCTCATAGCAGAAAACACCTGGACTACTGCTTGTGCATTCAACACACAGACTAGAAACCCTAATTCGCACGCACAAATCAAGCAGCATGCCAGGAATTTTCTAGGGTATTTTTTACAGCTTGATCAAACACAAATATGCCAGTACACTCCTGTGGAAGAGAACTTTAAACTAAAGAGGTCCTGCAAAAACACTGGAGCAAGTGCTGTCTTCACTCATTCAAACAGCAGTGGCAAAATTAGCACATTAGGATTAACAATGTGTAGAGCAAAGGGAGGAATGCCCAGATAAAAGTAAAAATATAGTAAAAATGCAAAATATTCCAACTCCTACTAAATGCTCATCTTCCAAAAGGTCATTTTTTTGACAAGAACAATCTTCAAAAAGCAAATATACATCTACTCTTGAAATGCTATCTAAGTGAAATGGAATTCAAAAAACATACTCAGCCCAATCCCACTTCACACACTTTGAAGTCATCAAACTGGAAAGCAAGATCTAATCACTTCATCGCAAACTATTTATTAGGTACTTATCTTCAAAAGCTTGCTTTGTTGGCAGCATCATCAAAGTTAATACAAAATAGTTAATCTGCCTAAAAACCTATTAAAACAGACTAAATTATATTCAGATAAGGAGCAGGGCCTTGTAAGGGTCTTTTTGGTTTAAAAAAAAAAAAGGGGGGGAATAACAGGTATTTTGCCAAGAAAATATCTTTCCACACTTTTAAGAGCACACACTGCTGAAGGTTTACACACAAATGAGATGCTGAAAAACCTTGGCTACTAAGTTGCCACTGAGAGTGCAGCTGAAATAGGATTCTACCTCTGAAATGCTCCATTCAACACTAGGACACAAAAACCTGACTTGGTTTCAAAAAACACAGATCCTCATACAAGCTATTTTGTGTGCCTGGTGCAAAACCACATCTTCAGCAAGTGATTATCTGCTTGTGCTAAAGAGTGTTTTGGTCAGTAGTGTTTTTGTCCTTCAGCATGGGAATTCAGCCCGGCGAGATACTACTTTTAGCACACACAATGGAAGGATATGGCTGGACTTTGGTTTTCATAAAATCAATCCACATTTCTTGAAAGAATAAAAACTTTTATATTAGATCTTCCAAAAAAATATTTTTTCCTCAATTTCCATCTGTCATTGAAATCCTTAAGGAGCCGAAATCTTCAACTGCTTTGCTTTGTTATGGAGACAATTTTTGGTCTATTTAATGTGCCAGAATAAGATTCTATCATTTTCACATTCAGTTTTTTGACTTTTACTCTAAATCTCTAAATCCCTCCTAGAATTAAAGAAATCCTTTGTTCAGAACAAATGATCAACTCCAATATAATACAGTCAATTGTTGATTAATGTTTTTGATATTAAAATCCATTGCAAATGCCACGTTTTGCAAAAAGGGACTTCTAGACCTCCAAAGCCCTCCACAGAATCAATGTAAAGAAATGCAAATATTTCAAAGACAATACAGACATGCTATTTATGCAATTGTTCTGAATACGTTCAACAACACTATACCCAGAAAAAAGATAATAGAAATATTGAAAAGAAAAAAGATAACACAGGGAAAAGATTCAACAGGGAATAAAAATAATTAAATTAGGTGGATTTCGCTCTCCACTTTGCAGAAAGTGAGATGCACAAGCATAATCTCTGCTCAACTCATACGTCCAAGTTCCTTCATGTTCTCAGCAGCCTTTTTGCACCTTGTTCAAAGTGAAATGAAACGCTCCTGCCTTTCAGTCAGTTGTCCAAGACAAGGGTGAGGAATATAGACATAGATAATACTTACATTTCACAGGATCATATGCATCATAAATTTATATACTCCATACTCTCACCTGACTATGTACTTTCCACATGTATCAAAAAAATAAAGAAAAAAAGAAGATCATCTGAGAGAAAAGCCACTACAGAAGGAAATGGAGAATATATGCATTTTAATTTAAGGAACCTAAGAACCCCTCCCCACACTCTGTACAGTTTTACAGCAATTACGCACAAGGTTTGCATAAACACTTCAAAATCATCAAAAGCTGTTTTATCAAAACAGCACTTAAGTTTTACATATGTTTCAACACAAATTAGTATTCAGAATTAAACAGCAAGTTGATGAAAAAAAGGGTGTCAGCTGTCATTTTAAACTCTAACCAGATATAGAAAATGGACATGAAGAAGGAAGACAAAGACTGGGCCATAGTGACAGATAGCTTCTTTCCAAATACTTTTTGTAATTTAATTATCTTATTAATTCTTTCACTGCCCTAGACTCCTAGCTACTCATGATGAATTTTATCACTACCGGAAAGCTTGAATAATAATTACTATAGCAGTAATGTTATTGGAACCACAATGACACGAGAATATTGCAGAGTAAGGACAACAATAATATGCTCAGTAATAGAAACAATATAAAGACGTGGACGTAGTTGGGTTTCCTGCAGACACATTTGCAAACAATACCTCTGTGGTAAAAATATGCTCTTAATTTATAAAAAGCTGAACTACAGCAATGAATTAATTCCTTGGTAACATACAGACACTCAGTATCAAGCCAGTCCCTGATACCCTAGAGCACATCCTGCAATAACACTGATGTCCTGATAGTCAGCATATCCCTGACACAAAACCATACAAATCTGCGCAACATGAACGTTTCCACAAGTACCAAGACTTAGTATCTTTAGTGAAGTGCCTGAGCACACCAAATAAAGTCAGCATTAGCAGTTATTTTATTACAGGCAATTACTGAGAGGAATGTCAAATGGAGGGACTTGAGTTCTCCAAAACTTAAAAGGTCAAGTGGCAAGGAGCTGGGGGGTGAATAAAGAACCAGCTGAGCCAATTCCAGGAAGGAACTGCTTTTCTATCCTGAGTGGAAACTTCTCTGAATGCCACTGTTCTCCAGATGCTGGGCTTTGAACACAACAACTTCACAAGGCCACAGGTTTTTAGGGGATTGGCAAATACATGAGAATTAATGGGCTTGAGCACCACACGAAGCTAAGGGTTTGAAAAAGGTACCACCCGTCTCCCATCCAGACAGTGAGTAGGACAGATTGCAGCTAAAAGTCTGTACATATTTATGAAAGCCAGCTGGCCAAATTTCAGATGCCTCTCTCAACACTGGAGCCCTTTCAGTCAGGCTTTTATCTTTTATTTCCGGTTGAAAAAGTAATGCAAATACACATACTAGATTAGCTATTTTTCTACAGCGTGGAACTTTCATTATGTTTGCCAGGCTAGTATTTCAGATACATAAACAGATTTCAAGTACAGCACTTACTACTATTTTAATACTGCTTTGACAAGGTTTAAATACACTTCAGATAAGTGACAAAAACTACAGATTGCACACAGTTACACAAAAAGGCTGTCTTTTGATCCATTGAAGTGATAATACATGGAGGATTCCATATGCAAAAGCCATTTAATTCCAAAAGAGGAGCAAGAATTTGAGGGAAGGCGCTCAGAAGAGAAGTCTGGCCAGAATAAGTCTAACAGTGAGTGACTCATGGTTGCCAGTCAGTAGATATGGAAATTACTTGTTCATGAACTGCTTGAATGTCCCTAACTTCAACAGCCAGGGGCGATATAAAGCTGTGTTAAAAAAAGAATCCAGCTGCAAATATGTCAGTTTTCTGAAACAAGGAAGAAAAAACATTTGTACAATTTATTTCACTTCCTATGTACAGAGAATCACAGAATGACTTGGGTTGGAAGGGACTTTGAAGATCATCTCATTCCAACCCCACTGCTATGGGCAGGGACACCTTCAGCTAGACCAGGTTGCTCAAAGCCTTATCCAACCTGGCCTTGAACACATCCTGGGATGAGTTCACAACTTCCCTGGGCAACAATGATAAACTGGAAAGCAATGATTTGATCTGTTATGCTAACTCCAAACTTTAAGTAGTTTAACAAGGCCTGTTTTGGACTTTTTTTTTAATATATACAGATTTTATGTGTTTATATACACATAAAATACATAATACAAATACATAAAATGCACAACCAGTCAATTTTAATTCAGTGGAGTATTTGTGAGTCTCTGGGTTTGATAGGGTTTTGCTGTCCTTTAAACCAGTTCCTTTGATAAGCTCCAGTAAGAACTACAAAAAAACAAAGGAAAAAAAAGACAGACGAACATCCAGTCATTGGATTTCAGAGGAACACTTCAGACGTGAAAATTTGAGTTACTTACTTTCACCAAGCTCTGAAGTAGAAAGTAGACAAAAACTACGGAAGTATTGGCACAGCATTATACCATAATGCCATCATTTTAGTTGCTTTATCACAGAATAAACAAAGGCATCAAAAGCAGCTTTTCCTGATTTCCAGTAGTGTTTCTCATTTCCACTTTTCCTTTTAGACTGCTGAGCACAATACTAAAACCTGCTAGTTATTTCACTATTGAAATAACACAATCTCCCTTCCTACATAAAAAACCGATATGGAAGAACAGGATGTAGAACTCCTTGAACACTTTCTCCTGAAGTTCTCAGCCTTGAACTAATACCCTACCTCAGCTATCATTACCAATTCTGTAATACTGCATTGATTCACAGTGAAGAAGAGCATGGCACTCACATTTCTCTGACTGACCATAAAGGCTTTTCTGTCCTAAACAGGTGATTGTAAACGTGGTTCTTTTCCCAGATTTCCCTGGAGGATGGTATTGTACTTTTGTGTGCTCTTCAATTTAAATTTGTGCCTTACAAAGTAACACATGTACTGGCCCACCCCTCCTTTTTGAATGGAGAATCCAGAAGTACAGAGTACTCTACCTGGCGATTACCTCATCCACTGCCATCCATGGCTACCGGGACTGGAGGCACATGCTTTATCTGATTTCTCAGGTCCATTTCACCTCTCAGAACTGCCCTCAAATTTTCTAACAAAAATATCCCTGTGCCAGATGACTCTTCACCACAGCATCTGCTATTACAAGTGAAGGCACAGCTCTCACATCACCCATTCTCAAAGCTATTTTACTAAAAGCACGAGGCCTGAAAACCAGGTACAAAATTACTAAAGTTTCTTGTGTGCAGCCTTTCAGAAGAGGAAAGAAATTTTTAAAAGTTATGCCTCATTTCCACTGATAGAACCAGCTGTTGGGGTGCCAGTGAAAGGCATAAGATCAAGTCACAGAGTACATTAGCAAGTCAGAGAATAATGTGCCTAGAAACGTGCAGAGTTCTGCCAAAGTCAAAATTCACATGCTACCAATTTCACAGAAAATACAACAGTAGCTGCTGCAACATTTATTCCCCAAAAAGTTAAAAATAATTATAAAAGCACAAATAGTAATATAATGGAAAAAATTATAAAATTGCTCTATATCACACTTTTCAATGGGAAGTATAAGCACAGTATGGGAGTACTTTATTCTGAAACTGTCTGGAACAACCTGAGGCATGGTGAAGGGAAATGGTAAAGGGGAACCAAACGAAAAAGTATGATACAAACAGCCAGACAAGTGGAAGAAAGCTCCAGTGGCTGGACATATAGTGAGGAAGCAGCATTACAATTCTTATTTCAAGAAACCCAGTATAAAATAAAACAGCTTCTGAAAAAATGCCTTGGGCTACTAAGCAGCAAATAATAACTACAGGTTAAGAGGGAGATATTTAAAACAAATGCTGGGAAATTATTTGCATAGCTATGTGCGGCCAGAACTGCCAAAAATTACAAACTCCTCTTTATAAATGATGTCCAAATATAAATAATAATATAATAAGGAATCATGCATATCGTTCCTTAAAGGACAATTTAGGAAGTTTTCTGAGGAATCTTCCAAACATTTAAAAAATGAAATATTAAGAATTTCTTTTAAATGATAGAATTCTACATGTTGAATTCAAGGTGCTGAATTAAGCAGATAGGAGCCATAAGTTTGTTTATCACTCAGCAGAGGAAATACTCCCACATTACAGCTAAGAAGTGTTTCAACGTGATCTGAAGCAGGTTCAATCCTTGCTTGCCCTATTATGCTTCTCAGATAGAGACCATTTCCAAAATGCAGCATGCAAGCATCACTAAACAGCCATACACTAGCATTATTACTTCACTTCCACCCTACCAAAGAGTCATCCTTCCCCATCTACTGTCCTCACCTTCTCTGATCAATCCTACACATCCGAATCCTTGAATGAGGCAATGTCTTCTCCCACTACCTTGGCCAAACCTGAAGTGCTTCTGCTACTTCATGTTGTAGAATACAATTATTTTAGCAGAAGAACTAGAATACATACAAACTTCCCTCTTCCTTCTCCCCACCAATAAATCACAAGATTTTGGGGATGGAAGAGAAGATAGAGATGGGTTACTTCAAGATAGATAATTTTTTTTATCCAACTCATCACAAATACTAATGTCAGGGCAGGACATGGCATGGCACATGTTTAGCACTAGGTCAGTTTATACCAAAAGTAGATCTGCACCCACTAGGCTTCCGACAACCAAAAAGGCCAGTCAGACATTATTTCTCTTCCAAGAATGACAGTGAAACGTCAACATTTGACTTCCATGGGCAATATTCTCTATTAGGGCTGCACATTCCTAGAGACAATGGGGCAGGTACCTACATCAGGCCTAAATAGAAACATTTAAGTTCTCAGTGGCAATTAGGGACAGCTTAGTCTAGAGACAACTGCCTTACATGTAAATTTGAAAATAATATGAAAGATTAATAGCTATATGTACAAATCTCACCAAAAGAAGTATTTCAAACTGTTCAAACTGGGCTCTACTTGTGATCTCACCACTTCAGACTATTTATAAAGAGCTGAAAGAAGTTACAATGAATGTTTTTATTTTCTTTTTTTCTTTAATTATGGAGTTATTTCTCATATGATGAAGAAGGCCACAGGTTTACAAATACCTTTTTAAACCTATATTAGAATCATCATAATCTCATCACAGAGACAAAAAGCAGCAACAGTATTTGTGATGGTCATTTGCTTCTCTCTCTTATACTTCACAATTTAAAAAAGTTTGCCAGTGTGACTGAGTTTTACCCACATAAAAGAAAAAAAGAGGTTCCCATTCTTTTTTTCACACAGAAACATGCACCGACATTCACATTAAAGATATCTTAAGTTGTTGAACTGAAATTAAGCTACTCAGCTGTTCAGTACAGAACCTGAAGTTGCTCATATGTAAAGAAATTGGACAAAGTCCGTTCTATCAGAAAGTATGGCTGAATAGTATTAGAATCGCTGGTAAGACTGCACAATTATTTTATTTGCTATTGAATCTGAAGTCATTTGGTTTTCCTAATCAACACCTAACTCTTACAAGTACTTTCCACTATGACAGTTTATCATATGATAAATCCATTCAAATACATGACATAGCTCAAAACCCAGAACCCAAATGATAGGGAACATGACTCTGACATAAAGCACCCACTGAAACACAACTGAAAGAGCTACTTTGTCATTACCACGAAATCACAGGATCGCTGTCTCTTCACATCCACACCCCCCAGCTCCAATCTTTTAGGGGGCAGGAAGAAAGATTGGTTTTCTCCAAATCAACGTCATGAGTTGGCCTAATGCACTTGAATTCCATTCTCCATATTACAGCTCACTAGAAATGTTACCAACCATGACAGATAGCTATAATGAAACTTGAACATTTACTAGCCATAAAAAACATACCAAACATGTAAAAAAGGGAGACATTCAGATAGCTAGAAGCTTTTTAACAAAGCATGCTCTCACTCTGAAAAGAAAAAATAACCCCAAGTTCAAAGTTGCTGCAGAAAACCCTTTTCCCGCTCCTTCCACAGGTTTTAGAGAATCACTAGTAAGTTGCTCACAAAACAAATCTTTTGATGTTACTTTTAATAAACTTTACAATAGTTTTCCCCTCTCCTTAATAAAATCAGTAAAAGACAGTAATTAGATTCTTGTCCCAAAGCAGTATGAGCTGTCTGAGTATTTTATTCCTCTAAATATGTAACTTAAGCATGTCCATTGCATATATGTTAAGGAGGAAGTTGAAATTTTACCTTCAAAATCCTTTATTCTCACATGCATTACATAATCCTTTTCATGGCAGGAGGCAGATTTCCCTAAAGTAACACACACTGTCATCAACAGAGGCATTGAAGCCAAGGGTACCAAACACTTTAAAGCAGATGAATACAAAATTCCACCAAACCTTGAACACTACATTAACACCTGTTCGAATTATCTTCCAATTTTGTTCATTTTCTTCTTCAAATGTTTGTTTACAGTTATTAAGACCCTGCAAAAATTGTGCCTTGATTATAAATGGTACAAACTTTCAGCAGAGAAACATGCAGAGTAAGGGCATCCCTCAACTCAAGCAGTCAACCACCGCAATTTTCAGGGTTCTAATCTCTAATATCCAGATCAGATGGAGCCAAATGGAAAAGAAATGCTCTGAAGCAAAATCCCATTGGCATTCATACAGCTCAACATTAAGTTATGCTGACACTGGCTATGTTGAAAGCTGATTGTTAAACTTCCCATTTCGCTCAAAGTCAAGTTCTAGTTTTAACACCAGAAGGCACGTGCACTCTTCTTCCTACAGTCTTAAAGTGTTTATAGCCTAAATACCTAAGTACAGTCAAATAACATGAGAAAGCAAATCAACAACGTCTGCAATCCAGCCCCTGCCCTACACCAGAACTCTCAGTGCTCTGCTTTTACAACTCCTAGGCACCGCAAAATAGGTTCAGGATGGTGTTTTTTCATGCTTGAGACCCTTAATTAAGTACTGCAAAATCTTTACAAGTTCTGCAGCCTTATGGACAACAGACAAAATCATAAAATGTTACCTGCCAGGCAGGCATTACTCTAAAAAGATCTTTTTAAGACAGGAAAAGAAAAAGAAATCTTACACAGGAGGTTTCCAGTTCATCACTATTCTGTTTAACTACAGCTCAGTGACAGTCTAGGAGATGACTAACTACACCCAGTAAATGCAGAAAATTGCATCCTACATTCAACGAGAGTAAAATAAATTACCCTTTTGTCATTAAGAGCAATGTCTTTAGCTTCCTTTTTTTTTTATACCTCGTGCTTTCCATTACAATACCCAGTGTTAGTAAACCATCTGAAGTAGAAATTAGAAGATGATAATTCGTTGCAGCAGCAGCAGAACCAGATTGTTTCGGCACCACGGCGGCTGCCCCTCTTCCTTCCAGGTGCCTGTCCGAAGGCACTGGCAGGCCGGCCGCTGCTGCCCGTGGCTTTGAACGGCGCTGCTCCTCGAACCAACTCCATGTACACACACTACAGAAATATTTATCTTTCCAACCCCTACCTCTGCCAGGTCTGATCTCGCAGAGCACACACACGAACTCAGAGGCCAAGGCTGCTGCGGACACAGCCCGTTCCGCAGAGTGCCGGGGCTGCCCGGGCACACACGGCCCCCCGGGCACGGGCACAGATACACACACACACACACACACACGGCCCCCCGGGCACACAGACACACACACACACACGGACCCCCGGGCACACAGACACACACACACGGCCCGCCCGGGCTCCCCCCTCGCCGCGCCCGCCGCCGCTCACCCAGCTTGCCGCGGGACTCCTCCAGCTTCTGTATCTGGTTCTCCAGGAACAGCACGGCCACCCCGAACACCAGCACCGCCAGCAGCTGCAACTTGGGCGGCAGCATAATCCTGAGCAGCCCCATGAGCAGCAGCACCAGCGCCGCCCGCCCGGGATCACGACATAACGCGGGACCCGGCCCGCGGGGGCCGGCGCGGCCGAGCAGGGACGGACGGAGCGCGGTCGGGGACGCGGACAGGGCCCGGCGCCGCCGCTCTCACATCGCCGTGCACAGCGCCCGGCCCGGCCCG
>WBMV01004087.1:420647-460538 GCA_013396655.1 Campylorhamphus procurvoides
CGGCGCGGTCGGATCGCGGCTGAGGTTCCTGAGGGAAGGGGAGCGCGTGCGAGGGCGGGGTGGGGTGAGACGTGTCCGGGCGCGGGCAGCGGCCGCTGTGCGCCCGTCCCGCCCCTCTCCTGCCTCCGCCACCGCCTTTTGCCCCCCTTGTCGGAGGCTGGTCTTTGCTTCTGCCCTCGTCATAAAACAATTTGTATCCGTGCTGTCTTTGCTTTAATGTATTAAACGATGTGGTGTGAAAGCAAAGCAATAGTGTAACGTGTATTTGTAGTGAGAGCTTTGAGAGAGAAAATGCTGCTGAAATGAGGCGCATCGCTACCTCAGTCGCTGAAATTACCTTGTTCTGATGAGAATTGAGCTTCTGAACTGGGAGGCTCATTTTCTAATCATGGATATTCATTATGATTAATGCCCCCTCTATTTCGGGATAGTTAACGTACTAAAAATTGAGGAAAAATAATGAGAGAGAATTTCTTCCATCTATTTACTTTTTCTTCCTCTGCCTATGGTTTTATTCTCAAGCTCTTTTAAGCTGCTTGTGTAGCCAAAACTTCTTCACTGAGGAATTCTTTTGTAGTGGAGTCTTTACTGACTTCCATATACTGTTCGGGTTTTGGTTGGTTCCCCCCACGCCTTTCCCCAAAAACCCAAAACTCAGAGTTTTGGCCGTGTGTTTGCAGGTGCTTTAGGAGTCTGCTGGAGAAAGATGTGAGGAGTGTGGCTGCTGGAAGCAAAGTGAGAGGGCCCGTAACACCATTTTTGCTCCAAGGTGAACAGATCCAACAGTGAGGAAAAGATGACAAAACCCATTCTCTACCTTATTTGATTATGCTATAGATGATTTGCTATCTATGTATAGATTAGATGATGTGTAAATGTGAAGTCTGATTTGCTAAATAGCAAACTTAGTTTTTTTCTGTGCTTTTCTGTTTGGCCCAGCATAATTCTTCTGTTATCATCTGGTCCCATTTTGGTGGTGTCATCTCACTCATCTGCCAACAGTGGTGCTGATTGTTTTTTTGGTGCTTTGGGTGTTGCGGGTTTTGCTTGAGGCCTTTCACCCCGACTGGGAAGCATCTGGAAAAATAGCCTCCTTTATCTCCTTTCATAATTTCCTCTCTTGCTTTTCCCCCTCCAAAGCAAGCAGCTGGAAGGGAAGGTTTTAAGCTAGGGTGTGAGAAATCCTTGTGTAGGGAAGTGAGAATGTGGATTTGCTGCAAGAAAGTCATTGAGGTGCTGAAGTGAGTCCAGAGAAGGGCAACAGAGCTGGTAAAGGGTCTGGAGCACAAGTGTTATGAGGAGCAGCTGAGGGGACTCAGCCTGGAGAAAAGGGGGCTCAGTGGGGCCCTTGTTGCTCTCAACAACTACCTGAAAGGTTATAGTGAGGGGGTCAGTCTCTTCACTCAGGTAGCAAGTGACTGGATGAGAGAAAATTGTCTCAAATTGCACCAGAGGAGGTTTAGATTGGAAATAAGGAATGATGTTCCTGAAGGAGTGGTCAGGCACTGGAACAGACTGCCCAGGGAAGCGGTGGAATCACCATCTCTGAAAGGGGTCAGGTGTGTGTGGATGTGGCACTTGGGATATGGTTTGGTGGTGTCCACGGTGGTGCTGTGTTAATGGTTGGACTCAATGAGGATCTCAGAGGCCTTTTCCAGCCTTAATTATTCTATGAAAACAAACTCCAAATGTCATTTAAGTGTTGTGACAGTTGGTGACCTTGTTTTTGCTGCCCATGAAAACCAGAACTGGTGTTTTACATAGAGGCCATGGAATTGCATTGCGTATTTAAATGTATTACTAAAAATCAGAATTACAGGTTTTCATCTACGCTTCCACTTTCAGTATGTGATTTTCCTGTAACATTAATGCAAACATGAAATTAAAATCCTACCTGTATGCCTTGTTGAGAAGTTTGATCCGTCTCATCACTCCCTGGTTACGTTATTCCTAAGCTTAGCTGTTATGCTTACTTTACAAGTTTTTTTTCAGGGATATGAAATTTATTGAAAGTGTTTTGAAAGAGAGACTTTGGAAAGTTGTAGCCATGTCCATTTCAGCTGATTGATTAGGTTTGGGGTTTTTTCTTGACTTGTAAATAGGAAAACAGTAGAGTCACCAGAAGCGTATATAAATCACTTTTGGCAGGTCTAATACATTGAAATGTACATATTATGAGTGTCTGGAATTCACTTTTAGTTTAAGACCGTTCTTCAAAATAGGGTGCTAATTTGAACCTATGCGCTGACCATTAGGCATTACTGTAAAACAGTCATGAGACTTAGTTGTTCTATCTAATCAATAAAACATTTAAAGTCTTCCTTTTTTTAAAAAAAAATCGTTTCATACTAAAGTATAACATTGTATTGACTTTCAGGTAAGTGTGTATGGAGCACAGTTGTCATCAGAAGCTTGCAGAGAGCTGGGCTTCTCCAGTAACTTGCTGTGCAGTTCTTGCAGTCTTCTTGGGCAGTTCAACCTGAATCAGTTGGACCCATTCTGCCGGGAGTGCTGCCAAGAAGAAGCTCAGTTGGAAACTAGAAAGGTGAGTGTCAGACCAAATCCTTTGTGGAATAATTTAACATATTAAGTTCTGTTTATGAAACTTTTAATCTTAAAAATATATGAGAATCTGCATTATAATTTCAAGAGGAAAATGCCACATTTGTTCATAGCTCAACATACTTGTGTAGGGGCCAGATTTGCAGACTTGCCATACTGCTCTAAAATAATGTCCCTGTATGAACAGGGGAATCTTTAGTTCTTTGGCACCCTTTCTCTCTTATGAAGTGACCATATTTGGGAACTATGTCCAGCTTCTTTGAAGGAGAAGATGTGTGGAATTTGAAGAGGGCAAAAGAAGAGGATAAGGAGGCTGATGTTACTGATGTTGCAGCTCTTGCTTGGTCATTGACCCATAATGTGATGGCCAGGACAGTTTAGCTCAGTCCCGAGGAACGAAAGGCTGGTGCAGCTGCCAGGCCAGCTCCTGAAGTGGCATAAACCTGACAGAAGCAGGGCTGCTTAGCTCCATTCTGCAGCATTAAGAACAGCTAGATATTTGGGGAGTGATACTGCTCAGAGCCCATGCTGTACTTCAGTCAGATAAACTAAGGCAAAACCTTTCCCTGTATCCATAGTAAATATCTGTGTTTCTTAAGGTATGTCATTAAGGAAGAATTTTTTGAGTTCTTGAAAAGCATACATGTTTACTAATATGTGGTAATTTAAGAGTGCTCTCAAATATATTGAAGGCAATCATCAGAAAAGTAGAGATTCCCATGATGTGGCACAGCTGTGCTGCAAACAGGCTGGCAAACTGTAAGAATTCCAGGGCAGGCCTCACGATTTGACTTTAATTCTCTTTGCAACTATGTGGCAAATAGTAGAAACAGGGGACGCAAGAGTTAATTTATTGAATGACTTGTGCCTGAGTTCTAAATGAGAATTTAAAGTTTAAGAGGATAGCACATCTATCTGAGAATTTTTATGTAATTGCTACTTTTCACAAATGATCTGTGAAATGTCCTCAGAGCTAAAAATACTTTGTGCTGCATAGTATCAGTGCAACCTCAAATGAGATGTTTACAGATTTGAACTGTTTTATAGCCTTGAAAGATGTTTATTAATCCTGGTTTTGTTAGTGGTCCAGTAGTTTGTGAATTGACATTGTAGAAAATAGCTGTGAGGTATTCTTGTTACACAGAATTTGTCTTGCTCCAAACTTCTGCTGACACCTGTCCAGTGAAATATTTTAATTACTTCAGAATTGGAGTGTGGGTAAAATGAAAAACATGTTTTGGTTATTTTCTCCTCCTCTAGAGATTTTGTATGCAGTTTCACATGAATTCAGAAGCTAGCTTAAACAGTATTGCCTTAGACAGCTGCAAGTTTTAAGCCTCAGTCTGTCAAATGCAGAGTACTGCTGGTGTGTAAAGCGTAGAAGGATGAAATGGAGGTGAAGCTAACTGTGCGTGAAATTGTAGTAGCAGGAGAGATTGTCCATATTTTGCAGTAGCTGAAAATAGCTGCACTCCATCTGCAGCTTCACTTACTCTGTGTGATCATTTCGGACATAGCTATAAGCATATTCCATTAATTGTGTATTATAATCTTAGATTTATCTCGACAATATATGCGTGTCAAAATCCAAATTGATTTAAAAAATCAGCTCTGTGAAAAAATTTGCAATACGTTATATTTCACAGTTGCACATGCAGGATTGCTACAACCCATAAAAGTTATCAATATGTCTAAATGGAGCTTTGAAATACATTTTTGCTCACTAAAATGTGTTGAACTTCAGCATTTAAAATTTCTACTGTCAAGTATTTTTCATTTTGTAATGTTATGGTGTTTGGTGACTTACAAAACGTGATATGAGGTGTAAGCAAAAAAAAGGCAAAAAGAAAAAGGCAAAAAAAGTCATTAAAATGTATGGTTCAGATGGCAAGTTGTCATGGGTAACATCACATGTCTATCGTACACTCTTTCTGAATAGTTTATGATTCTACTGTGAAACAAGGCAAATAGTCATACAGAACTCTATATGAATAATTCTGAAATTCCATGGAAATGGGTAATAACTGCTCCACTCCACAAATTTAAGTAAAAAGTCAAAAATCCTGAGATTCTGAGCAATTTTCTTGCCTGTATCCAGCATTAGCAAAATACGCTAAACAAAAAGCATAGTTTAATAATTTATTGAAATATCTAACCTCTGCATTGCTAAGATGATGAGAAGTTTAGGATTCTTTTTCAACAAATTTGTGATAGATGTAGCAATACAAGTAACTAAAATATTTCAGAAACTTGGAATGGACTATTGTGGTTTAAGAGGGGAGGTTTGCACCTTGGTGTCCTTCCCACACCATTAAATATAAAAGTTGCCTTTCAAAGCTGGTGCAAGGCTATGGACATAACCCCATTAGCAATAGACAAACAGAGTGGATGAGACTTAGAAAAGAGTGGTGTTTAGAAACTTTAGGTATTGTGTTTTCTCAGCATCGTGAAAAGTGCTGAAAAGGAAGAACCACCTGGGGAGAAAATCCTAAGAATGCATATGAAAACACTAGAAAATGGGGCAGAAAGTCAAAGCACAGCAGTGGAACCTTTCCTAGGTTTTTATCTGGATTTCTGCTGGCCATCTCAGTAAAGGTGCCTGCATTGCAGTTGGGTTGATCAGGCATAGGCATGTTTGCACACCTGTTCCCTGGTGTCACATTGCAACCTGTGCTGGACTTAATCAGGTACTTGGACATTTCTGCAGGAAGGCGGTGTCATGTTTTCACTGCATCAAGCCGTTCTTTTCCTTCAAGGTCCTTGGTACTTGAAATTATGGGAAGTCATTTTAAGGCATGAATGATTTGGTCTGTTTCAGTCCTGCAAAACCACAGAACTTGTAGTCTGTAGAAAGTGAAGCCTGACTCTGAACCCCCACTTCCATATTAGCCACCTGTTTCTGCATAGTATCATGCAATTTGAGAGGTTTTTGTGGGTAAAAAATACAGTAGGGAGGGACGATATGCAAAAGAAAACTCCGTTAAACCTATTTAGCCCGTGTGGTCAGTAGCTGCAAATGTTCTAGCTTGGTCTGTTCTGAAGAAAAGATCACTCTTCATTTCACTGAAAGGTAAAAAAGATGCCTATACAAATGTAGATCTCTGCAGCCTACCTTAGCTGCTACTTATAACAAAATTGTCACTCAGGCCGTTAAACGTTACTGGGAAGTAGATGAGCGTGTATGCAGAAACTCTTTTTCAGAACAGGTTATTTTATATTATCCATTGTAATGGGTAATATTTATATTCCTTATGTAGCTTGATCATAAGTTAAAACCTGTTCTTTGCATGAAGTTACTGTTAGACCCCTCCAGGAAATAAAATAAATATTTGCTGTAATATTAGTGGTAAACACGACCAGTGTCATTATGACTATGTGCTACTTTTATTTAAAAAAAAAATAAATGGAATCTTTTCTTGAAACTCCATCCTTTTACATGTACAGGCTTCTTAAATGTGCTGTTACGAATTACAAGGAGGCATAAGGTGACATTCTCATTGAGACTTTTTAAAACTCAAAATAGTTCACAAAACTCGCAGTAATTACTGGAAGCAGAATAACTTGAAGTGCTTTTAATGCTTCAGGCTACTCCTGTGTAACCCAATTTACGTTCATTTTTCAGGGCTTTTTTTTCCTTTTCATTTCACTAATTAAAGTGCTACACTCAAATTACTGTTGGCTGCCTGCTTGTTCTGCCAGAGGCTCTTAATATGAATAGTTCCAGTGAAGCAGTCGCATCTCTTAGTTTTCAACTCGATGGTTAAAAACAGTGAACTCCCTGGAACACGTTAAAATCTCAGTGGTGTAATGTAAATGTAAGTCATATCAGTGCTTGTGGAAACAAATTAGAATTTTAGTTTACTTCTAGCTGCTTCTCAAAAGCCACACCTTTTTCTGTCTTTTGACGTGCTCTGTAAAGTCTTTTGTCTACTTTATAAAAAATCAAATTGTGCTTTTACATAACTGTACTCCTTGTTTCTGACATGGTACATAGAAATGGTTCACAGTCATTGTTTTTTACCAAGCGTAACTTTAAAAATAATGTAATTCAATGGCAGCATGTTTTATTTAACACTCAAATAAATAATCAGGGTTATAAATAAGGCTAACATGTCATATGATGTCCTTTCAAAGTTTGCCTTTAACTAAGAAGTGTCCTATACAGTTCATATAGGAATAATTTTATAGGCAATATTGATAGGGAAGTTAGGGTAATTGAGATGACTGCTCTCCCTAATTGAGAAAGTATCTTACCAGAGTGCTGTTGCTTCATAATGTTGTGCACAACCACCCATTCTAGTAAAAAGGTGCTGCACTGGATGTCCTTCTCAAGAAATTTACCACATACACTCTTTCCCTTGCTGCTGTACATGATGTTATCAGCAATGAAAATTAATGTTGACAAACAGTAGTCCTAGATAAGGAAGGTGCAGCTAGCTAGTCAATGCCTAAGACAGAAATTTACAATCTTCTGTTTGGTTCAGATTCCCCAAAGGTTCATCTCTGTCAAATAAAATAAGATAAAATACATTATCTGTCTGCAATGGGGCAGGCCTTACCTGTGGAAGACCTCTATTGAGTCTCACTAGTGGAGAAAAAAAAAAAGATTGGGGTAACTTCAAATGTGAATTTGCTGAATGTGTGTTTGTTGTTGATGTGCATCTGTACTGTGAATGGAATAGGTTTAACTAATTAAAGCTGACCTTCATCTAGATAAAGTACTGGCATTTGACTCTACATTTGTTGAAAAGACTTCAGAAATTAAAGGTCCCAAAATTAATTAAATGTTCAAGGTCAAATGAATAGCTCAAAAGATCTGTTTCTCACTCTTTTCTTTGCAACTCTAAGATGCTTTGGTTTTTTTATAAAAGCACAGATTCTGGAGAATGGAAAAGAGATTCAGGGTTACTACTTCTAGAGATAAGTAGATGCTGAGGTAGAATCAAATGGTATATTCCAAAACTCAAACTTGAACTGTCAACTTTGTACTTACTCACTTGCATGAATCTGCTCACTAGGTCCAAGTGAGAGCCTGTACACAGGCCACTCTTTCCTATTCCACTCTGCCCTCCACCCTGACTTAAATTGGGCATTCACACCACCCAGTAGTCCAGGCTACAGTTCCAAGGAACTGAAGTGGATGGCGGCTCAGCTTTTGCATTTTCTCTCTCACCCTTGTTCCAGATCTCTTGCTCACATGACCTTACACCAAATCATTTCATAGAGCAAAGTTAACAAAAATAGTCGGCCAGAAGCGGAAGTTGTTTGGGAAGTTGATTTGGAATTTTTCAGTGGTTATTGGATTTAAGCAGCAGAAACCTTTATGTATAATCCTGCAAGGAGGATATTGTTTAGCACCAAAAATAAAACACTTAAATGGATGACACATTTTGTGTATGCTGGAGAATGTAATAGTAATGCACAACTATGTACATACAGAATGAAAAAGTTTAGTTTCCTACTCAAAGCAGAACTCAGAGTTCTGAGGATCTACAAGAATGCAGATTCTACAGCCTTTCTTAGTAAATTATTTCAGTGCTTAAACATCCTCATTGTGGCTTTTTTCCCACCCTTATATTCAGTTGGAATTTCCTTCTCTGCAAATAAATTAAGAGTTTAGATTCTGCTTCAGCTTTGTTCAGAGGAATTTGCCTGTAATATGTACCACTGATGACAGTAATAGCACCGAGTCACATAACTGGTTTTTGATGGTTAGGCTTCTCCCTTCACAGGATAATGAGTTGTCAATGGGAGAAGTTGCTTTGTTGCTAAATTTACTGATGACATCAGTTTGGAATGATGTGTATGTAGCAATGACTTTACTGGCTTTCTGTATTACAGAGCAGTAATTCATAATGTTCCCGACAGTGAGGCTTTCTGACTGTTTTCTGTTAACCCACAGGTTCTTACTCATGTTATGCTTCCAGGAAAAAGCAGAGACTAGAGTGATTTTGAAAACTTTGAACTGTCCATGTAAATACCTTACATTGTCCCCCATAGAAGAGAAAATATTTTATAGTTTATTTCTCAATGTATATTCTTTTAAAGTAATTTAGTTTTCTAGTAAAAGTCACAAATAAACTGGTAAAGAAGTTTAGGAAAAAGCAAAAGAAGCTTGCAACAAAATCTCTTTTTGTTGTAACTTGATTTCTCAGAAGAACAATTATTGATTAATGTGTTGTTTTGCTTTCTGTGTGAGTGGATGGAACTCACTAAAAATTAATTTGCATGCCTTTCAAGAAAAGAAATAATTCACCCTATTTTTCAATAGTGCCAGTTTGCACATACCAAGCAACTTTGGCCATGAATAATAATATCCATATTTATCTGACATATTTGAAATAAAACAATAGTATGAGTTGATAGGAGATCAGGAGGTCTCATCACCAAGTCTGCAAAAGATAGGTGTTACAAAGTAAAATTAGGTATAACTATTTGTATTTACACAACTTTTTTGTCACCTTTGATCTAATATAATTTTATTATGATCAAGGAGCAATCTGTGTCAAGTACTACTTTTTGCAGTTCAGTTTAATCTGAGTTCCCATTTGATTGTAAACAGTAATGGTTATGTATCAGGAATACAATTTTTCTTCTGGAGTGTTCACCATGGGAAACTGCTAACAATACCATATCTGTGTGTAAAGGAGGCACCGCTGGAATTGTCTTGTAGAAATTGCTTCAATCACCTTCCTACTAGCAGGTGAAATGTTTTCTTTCACCCAAATTAAACTTCCTTGGTTTTACTTACTGGAAAAATTATTTTTACATTACATATTTTTATTTAGCACAATTATTATGTAAATTGTGGTATTCTGCTGCAGTTACCTCTTTCCTTCATTATTAAAGCAAACATAACCAATAGTGTAGTTTTCCTCTTCTCAGTTGTGCAGTCATCTTGATCACATCAGTGTGAACTGTTACAAGAGGTTCAGGTGCTTTATAGAAAGCTTTTGAATGAAATGAACTCAAGCTGATGCTTTGGAAAAGATGAGAGAAATGTTCAGATTTTGTCACAGCAGAAAGCCTTAGAAAGCATGCCATTAGAATGTTGTAAAGAAAGCTCTTTTTATAGTTACAGACATGAATCAGCCTGGAAATCATCACAGCATTTTCTTTGGTTGTTAACATGGACACTAGTAATAGTTTAGAGGTTCTTTATTTCATTCCCTGTAGTACTAAACTCACATTCATGGGCACTAAAACAAGAGAAGCATTACTTTAAAATGAACTAACCCATGAGTTAAGCACTGTGTAGTGAACAGACTTGAGATGTTTATATGCTTCCATGCTGAGTGATACATGTCATTCTTAGTAATACTTCAACACAGTGACTGCCTTCACGAGGAAGTTTGGAGAACATCTGCTCTGGACACAAAGAGATAGTAGCAGCAGCAGATATTAACAAGTATGCTTTTGTGGTGGTCTAAGTGATGTAAATAAACCTGTGCTCCTTGCAAAAGACACCTTTGTTTAGAGTTATAAATGAAGCCAATTGAGTCTTCTTTTATTCTGGTCTAGCCATCAAGAGAGCAGCTGTTTGTCCCAGCATGAATCCAAACTTTTTTTGTACCAGCACAGTTGGGTTTCAATTATGCAGAAATACAAGTTAAAATTTGGACATCAATAATTGAGCTGGTTTTTTTGTTAAACTTCTATCAGGTATTGCCGAGGAATTACAAACTGGGGGTAGCGAGTAATTACAAAATGTCTTGTGTATTTTGGATTCCTACAGTGATCCATAAAAATTCTTGTTTGAAGGGAAGAAAATACCTGTAAAAATTATTTGCACTAATGAGAATTCAAAAATGGTCATCTGCCTGTTATCCTAAATTTGAGTATACTTAGTTATACACTTATATAAAATAGTTAATTAACTAAATAGAAGGCTATTTATTCCTTTGTCTGCTTCTTTAAACTGATTTCTTGGTAGAAAAATGCTGATAACTGTCAGTATGAGAAAACTAGTGTAAATGTTCAGGGAATTAGTGAGTGTGCAAACTGGTATCTAAATCTTGGATGGCTGATAGAATTGTTCTTGAATGTTTTTTAAAGAATAGCAGATAGATACAAGGTAAGTGAAGCTTATCACTGTTCTACATTTCCTCCATGTCTGCAAATGCTTCATGTTTTAATTCCAGAGGAACTTTAATTATGCAAACTAGTATCCGAGCTGTTTATCACTGCCCTTTTTAATTAGAACCTTTATTTGAGTGGTGAAAAAGCTTTTAAAAAAATCTGGTATTTTTGATCTTTTGAGTATTGTTTCATAGTACTTCTGGGTTTTAACAGTCAAATCTTAGGTTTTTATCCTATATCAAATGTCTGGTTGAAAATGTATCTGTAGTTAAGCAAATTTCTGAGATGCTGTTCTGAACAGATAATGCAGTGTCACATTTTCTGTTTGTTTTCCCAGTAAGTAATGATCACTGATTAGTTCACGCCACGAGAGGAGTTGTAATTTTCCTCCAAATGATTAGAGCATTTCTTATGTTCTAATTCATAGTGTTTAGGCACATGTCAAGTTGGATCTGAATTCAGAGTATTCATATCCTGAAATGAAAATGTATTGCTGGTTGTCCATAATGCCTAGGTAGATAGGTGACAAAATGTTAATAAAAGTGTCTTTGAGGTTTCTCTCATATCATGTGTGGTTTGCTCTTGTGACTTTTCAGAGGGTTAGTATTCATTAAATTTCATATTTGAAAGTTTATTTACATGCATTCACAAGTTTGTATTTCAAGAGAAATGTGAGTTTACTTAATTTCAGTAAGCTTATATTTTTCCATATCCTTGCATATGTGACTTGCATATTTGTTACGAAAACAGTCTAAAAGAAAATTAAAGCAGAGGTCTTAATTGTTTATAGAAGTTAAAGAATCAAAAATTTTTAACTGAAACTTATTCTGTCTGCTTCTCTATAAACAGTGGAGTTTAAGGTTCGGAGGGATGTAATTTGATATATAGTGTTGGCAACTATATGCAATACTAAACTGCCTAACTTTAGAGTATGAAGTTCTATTTTAGTAGCTGGCAAATCTGCTGTTAATTTACGTTTAAGATTCAGCAAACTATGGAATCACTTGCATGTTTCAAAAAATCCCAAAAAAAGTTTAAAAATGTGACAATATACAAGATAATTAAGTGGGTTTTTTTTTTAATTTAGATATTACGTGAAGTTGAAATTAACTTATATTTTAAGAAGATTGAATCTGCGTGTCTTGCACAGCTGACAGAAGTGATTGACATCTAAGTGCAAGCATCAAAGCTAGCCCAGCCTGTACATGCTAGTTCAGCTAAGGCCTGTTAATGTAGTTTGTCTTTTCTGCAATCACCATTAACTGCAATCAGTGAAGAGCCAGAATGAGCTCTTCTCATTCTGTCTTATCTTCATTATGAACAGTATTTCACTGTCCAAGTTAGGTTTAAAATGGAAACTAAAATTTTATTTATTGAGACTTTGTTAGCATCTTAAGGGAGGAAGAAACAGTTTTCCTATTACTAGCTCATAATTCCCATTATAATATGTCCAATTGCAATTTTCCTTTTAAATGAAGCTTTGCTTATAGCAACAGTATATCTCAAACTATCTTTTTTTCTGTTTTTACACTTTTAGTATTATGAATGAAAATCATCATGTATCTTGAGTGAGCAGTCAGTGGTTGCGTAAGTCAGAGACAGATCTGGAATTGTGATTCTATTTAGGATCTTATTTATAATTGGCAACAATAAAATAGTGTATTGTCTCCTCAAAGAGAAATAGTTCAACAGATAACACACCATATATAAACTAGTCATTTAAATTATTTTTGCCATTAACAGCTTCTGTTTATTATTACTGTTTTGCCATTAACATATTCTGTTTATTATTACAGCTTTATGCAGGAGCTGTCCTAGAGGTATGTGGATGAAAATTGGGAAGGTTCCCTCAAGTCCAGGGTAAGTAAAGCCACTACTGTTCTTTCAAATATGAAGTACTGTTATAAGTAGTCATAAATTTAGTATATAACTTTGACCTAAGACTCATGGAACTGATCTCCAGTAACTGATAGATGAAGTTATATTGTGCAGTCATGGAACTACTTTATTTTCACATATCCTGCCACATAATTGTTTTATCAGTGAATAATGACAGTCAACTAAAGGGAATGGAATACAGTAGTGTAAAAGGAAAATCAGTGCCATCAGTGTGTGGTGGGAGGAAGTTGTACGGTAAGAATCCATGAGAAATTTCATACTATACTTTCCTTACAGACTGGGGAAGAGCTTAGGTGATAGGAGTACTTTGGTTATTTTGGGTTTTTTTCCTGTAATGAAGACCCTAATACAGTACTTTGGACAGAGATGGACATAGAGACTAATCTAGCTTCAGAATTAAAAACAGTACAAACAGCATGTCTCCTTCTACCATGGGCAGTGTTAATACCCCCCTGTTTAAAGTCCGGCTGACAAAGAAGTTTAAAATAAAGGTTTTAAAACAGGTTACAATTTACATAAGTTATGCTGCTTTCTACACTTGTCTGCCATGTCTACCCACACACTGCTCAGCTGAATGACTGCAAGACCACAGCAGAGCTATTTTCTCTTTTACACTGTTTAAAATGTCAAAATAAGAATTGCTTAAATGACTTGTCCTACTTCAGGTGTGTGAGGAGATTAACTTTGTTAGATCAGAAGTCCTTATTATCTCCATGACCATTCACATTTAGCAAACATAAAAACATTCCCAACTGTTGTTGCCCATTCACTCAGTTGCTTTATGGCTGCGAATTTGTAAGAGTTAAGTGCTCCTTTGAACTACAGGTTTGAAGGAAAAGCTCAACCTCTTAGCCTGACCCCTGCAATATGTCCTCAGTTATCTTCATTTGTAGGGAATGGCCCTCACACCATGAAATGTATTCTAAAGATTGGGAACGGTGCAAAAGGCAAAACTTGAAAATTTTGAATAGTTTTTCTTTTACCTTTCAGTCCTTGGTTATCTAAACCTATTCAAATATTTACAGTCCATTAATCATATAGCTTACTGTTTAAAAGTAATCAGCTTTAAAATGGCTGAACAAATGTCCGTGTTTTTTAAGTAGGATCTGTGTTTTGACTGACACTTTTTCTTTCGCACGATAAGTATTAAAAAAGGACTGAGTAGTGCACTTAAATTTCTCTTTTGCCTTTTCACCACCAATTTCTGCAGCTAATCTAAATTTTACTTGACCAAATTTACTGCTAGGGTATTAGAACAGGTTGGAAGATGGGATATATCTTGAAAGCATGCTTAGAAATTTTAAAAAGTAGTAGAATATATTCTTCCAGCTGGTATTTGTCTTCACACTAGTATTAATCTCAGAATACTTTTACTTAGATTTTCTCCTTGATTTTAACTTCTCCCAGAAACAGTATCTAATGTTTCCATCTTAAGACATTAACATTCAAGAAGTGTTTTCTATTTCAACTTTTCACTTGGATGTTTGCTATGGAAGTTAGGTTGCCTGAAGGTCATACTACTGCTTTTGAAGCATTGTCCTTGTAGGCTTCATTGAACTGTGTGGCCTGTCATTGACAATGTCTCATCACAAATTCCTTTTCCATAGCTTCTGTGAGGATTTTGTTAGTTTGTTTGGGTGTGTTTGGTGATTTTTCCAGAATATACATAAAATGGTGCTGTTAATTGCAGGGCTTTGTATGTATTAGAATTACATGGGCTAGTGTGTGCTGCTTCTGTAACTGTACAGTCTTCACCTTTAAGTATGTAAATTGTTTTGTCACTTGGCCTAGTCCTACAGACTTGACGTGTCTCAGACTACTTCTGGATTATATTTTATTTAGCCAAGGAGTGAACAGAGTTGTTTGGTTGATTGTTGGTTTTGTTTTGTTTTTAAATTATGAGATTCACATTTTAAAATACCTAAGTATTAAAATCAGTTGAATTAAAGGTTTGTAAAAGTTACATGATTGGGAAAAGCTGTAGGTTGCTTGTGGTTACTAAATGCAATATTTTGTGGTGCTGCTGTATTAAGGCTTCTTTCACAATTACGGTTATATAACTTTTAGTTGTAAAGAGTTGCTGAATACACCTGTGTGCCTGAAATGTGAGAATCATTACATATGGAATGTATTTGTAGATACTGGGAAAGCAAAGAAGTGAGAAGTGAAAATCTAGTCCTCAGCAAGAGGATGAAAAAGTCTAGTCTTCAGCAAGATTATCTCAGACTTAAACTGGATGTTATTCTTTGTAATGTCGCACCAAACTACTAAATGCCTTTTTGAATGTGGCCAAGGATATCTATTTGGTTTGTCAAATACAGCTTCTTGTGATAAGTCTGGTAACAGACCACAGTTCTGTACATCTCTTTTAAGTTTGGTATTGTCCCATTTTTTTCTGACAAGTTTCCCTTAAAAATAAATTGCTCCATTATAAATACTGTACTCTAAAATGAATTCCTGTATTCCATATATTTTGAAATGGTTCTGTATAAAACTGCTTTTAAATATTTATCGTTTAAAAGCACTCTATCAAGGTAGAACATTGAAAACCTAAGTGACAAGATTCATAGATGAAGCAATACCTTTTTATACCAGGTAGCACAAAATGTGACTTTTTTGGCTGACATCCATAAAACTAAGACTCTGGAATAGAAGAGTAAATTAGCTGGGTCAGTGATTAATCTAGTATGTTTGGTTTAAGTTGACTTTTCAGTGGTGACAATGAGATAGGAGATCAGTGTTTACACTCCTATGTTCTTTCCAGTTTGTTTAACAAAGACTGAATTAGGCTGGGTTTTTTCACTGAACATTTCTTTCATGTTTCTCTGCATTCTTTTTTTACCAGAAAAGTAATTCTCACCTCTCCCTGTGTGACTCTTAGTTAAGAAATGGATGCGCTCCCAGTAAATCTGTTATAGAAACAAGGTCCTTAATCCTTAAACTCATGCAGTGTTCTGCAAGTGTGAGGGGGATTTTTTTAGCTACTAAAATGTAATTTCTTTGGGGAGTATATTGTACGAGGTAAGATTACTCATTTCCTAATTATTTTAATCTGTAATTCATAAAAGATGATGAAAGTTAGAAGAACATAGTAACCTTAAATCTTGCATTGATAGAAGCATTAGTAAAACTCTTGCTAAGAAATGTGGACATTGTAGTGGGAGACAGGCATCACTTTATCACAGTGTTTTGTAAATAGATGATACACAAATTTAAACAATACTTCTCTTCACATTTAGAAAAGTCTCATGCCCAACTGCTTATACAAAGTACCCTGTCTGGGGTTTTGTGAAGTTTCTTCTTCAGGCTCGACTGGAGCTCTGTCTTGGATTGGTTTCTGAAAGCATGTGGTGCTTTGTATAAAACCATGAACAGCTGCATTGTAACTTGATTAACAAACTGCAAATAGTAGTTATTGATGTGCCATATGAGTTCTTTAATTTTTTCTCTCAAACTGAGGTTCCCAAAAAGTAAAGAGCTATAATCACTAAAATGTAAATGAGTGCTTGATGTGTTCTGTAGTTGAGCCTTTTTGATAGGCTCTCATGGTATCTTTTGAAGCAGGCTCATACCATCTTCAAAACTGCAGAGCATGTATTTGTCCCCAAAACAAATTATTAAAGAGTCTGAGGAAAGACATTAATGCCTTTGGTCTGTCTGTACTCCCAGTGATTTACATATTCACATTTGGAGCAAATATTGCTAGTTGTCTTAGCTGTTAGTGACATTATTAAATCTTGGGATTTCCTGTCTTCATAAAATATCCCTCTCTTACTCTTCCTTTTGTTTTGTTTGCATTTCTTTTTCATAGGTTTAACACTTGATAATTGGCAATGCCTTAATAAAACCATTTTTTTAATTCAAGTTCATTTCGGGTACACAATGGTCAAAGTCTGTGGTATGGTTGAGTCCTTTGTGCCTTTTTTTATCTATAATTCTGTGACACTATGCACAAACTAGTGTCTTCAGTAAAATTTTTTACTTTCAGAGTGCTTGTGTCTAATAATTCAGGGCCAAGTAATAGACCATCCTTTGTTTCATTAGCTCGTCTGAAGTAATATTACATTTGCATTACATTGAAATTAACTCAGAACAACTATTCTGGGGAGATGTGGTGTCATGCTCATTTTGGGTCAGACTCATGATGTGTCCTACTGTACCTAAGAGAATAGTGCAGGGGTGTGTGTGTGTGTGTGTGCATATACACAGACTTGCTGTTTGGCCACAGTGATTCTTAATTTCCTTAATAATCTTGATTTAGGACTCTAGGCTTTAGTCCCAACAAAGTAGTTTCCACAGACTTTCTTAAAACAAAGAGGTGTTATATATCAAAACACAGGGACATAAAACAATAGCAGTGAGTTCACCATTATACTCTGTTCATAGGTAGAGGCTGGTTTTAGGTCTTCAAAAGCATTCTCCAGTATTACCTTTCTTTGTGAAAGAGTTTGCTGTGGGGCAGGCTTTAAAATGCTCATGCAGACATGATCCTTCTCTGACCCTTTGGTTGTAGCTGATTGTGTGGCAATACAGTCTGCTCTATAGGAGCACCTCAGGAGTGCCTTCCAGCAGAAGGTGTGTGCTTTGGTATTATACATGTTTTATAGAGCATAAGGTGAAGTGATTTGCAAAGCTGTCAGTAGAACAGCTCTGACTTGTAGTCTGGTGTTTTAATTCACCAGAACACAGTGTCATGACACTAAGTTCAGGGTTCATCTTACAAAAGTCAAAGTGGAAAATGCCTCCCCTGCACACCCATGGATGGGTTAGGGAAATGCTTGTTTCTCTGCAGTGTATAATTTCTAAAGCTATAGAGAGAAGAAAATGGGGAGATAGCTAGGATTTTAGTATTAAACATCAAAGTACTAAATAATAGTGTAAAGATGATGTGCAAGAAGCCTTTAAACACAGGAGGCAACAATGTTGATGTCAGGGCATAGAGAGGAAACTATTGGGGCAGTGCTGAAGGTGGAGCATATATACCACATCACATGATGAGCAAGCAGTTAAGTGTCCCAAAATGTGCACTGTAGCTGCATCTGAGTTCCTAACCCCATCAATTCATTTCAAAGGCTGTTAATTCAACTCAGGGACTGATTTTGTGGGAAGAAAAAAAAATAAAAAGGAGTTTGATGGGATAATCTGTATTTTTAATGCATGTCAGTATTCTAGTTTCTCATTTTAGCTTCTAAAATTCAGAATATACAAATTAAGTTATTTGTACAGTCAGTGTTTTTCTTTATTGCATTGCAAATTCAAGTGGCTGATGCAGAAAGTCACTATGATCAGCATTATAAATAAATATGCCATAACAGAAACTAATTTTGTTCCAGCTGTCTAAAATTTCAGGAAAAATATTTTGTAGCGATTCAGCTTTCAGGAGATTTACACATTTGACGTTGATACAAGTGTGTAATACTACTTTTGACGTGACAAAATGTAACGCTGCTTATAGAACACTTTCTTCTTCATCCTAGTTCTGTTTCCATTTTATGTGAGCTTGTTCAGTCCAACACTGCAGCCAGAGAACAATCACTTGTGCAAATGGGGTTTCATCTGTCACTCAAGTAACAAATCCTCACATCTGTTACAAGCTTAAAGTGCTGTAACTTGAGGTAGCTCCCAAAGGCTGTTCTTTAAAACAACGGAGTTCCAGAGTTCAGATCTGCTCTGGAAACTATATCCATTTTACTATGCTCTCTTACCATTTTTCTTTAAGTTTTGCAGTTAAAGTTATCCACTATACAGATTGCTCCTTACAACATTCTATTCATGCAAAGCCCCAGAGACTGATTTCAGCTTCAGATTTAAATTGGAAAAAAAATTTAGACAAATTGCTCATGAAATAGTTCCATGTTGTGTGGACTTAACAAAGAATATCTTTGCCACTTTTTTGCATGTTACTGTTGTTGACAGACCACAAGGACATGGGGAACACTTAAGTTAAAAATCTTTGAGTTTAAAGTCTTTGAATTTAAATCAGACAGTATGTGAGCAAACGCTGGTTATTTAGTGCTATTTGAAATTGTTATACAAATACAGATTACAATATGACATCAGTGTACAGTCCTGTAGAAAGAACAAAAATATTACTTTCTTCAGGGGCCTGGCAGCTCTCTGGGCCACTGGTATTTTTTTACCTTGTTTGTACTGTGTAGTGGTTGGCGCAGCAGGTAGAGTTTATGATGTACTGGCAGCACAGTGGAACAGGGAAGAAAATTAGTGCAGCTCTGTATAACCATGCTAGAAAGCGTTAAGGTAACTGCAGTAATATAAAGATAGGTATAAAGATGCCAGGAGACATCTCTGCAATTACAGAGGAAAGCACTACACTTTGTGAGGCAGTATGAAACATTAGTCCTGAGGTTGCACTCATCTCCATGCACCGGTTGGATTCACTGCAATTTGTGAGAGATTCATTGTGGTCTAACCTTGAAAAAGCAGCTTTAACATGCAGCTGGCACCTTTGTAGGAACCAGTCCATACTGACAGGGTTCATCCTTGGGGAGATGCTACTGACATACTACAGGAGTGTCCTGAATCCACTTAATGTCAATACAGATACTAAATTCAGTCTTTAGCACAGCCTGACTGTAAAAAGGAGGAATGAGGACTGTATTTTCTAAATAAATTTTAAATAATTCTAGAACTCAGACATTCATTAGTATAAAGTGTTTGGGAGTAGGGGATTATGCTCACCGTTTGTCCTGAAATAATTCATAGTCTTTTCAAAGTTAAGGTGAACAGAAGGGCTGGGTTGTGCTGTAGGGATACAGGGACTGTGCTGCTGTTAGTACCATTTGCTGACTAGTTCTTCAAGTGAGGAGTTGTGCAGCAGCTCACCTCAGATGGGAACTTGTCTCCATGTAGCTGCCTGACGGGCCATGGAGTCCATCTTAAAGCTGATTGCCTTCAGGAATGTCAAGAGAAGAGGAGATACCAACTTCTCTTGTTTTCTTGCTGGTTTTCAACACATAGTCATGGAGATCTCTGCAAGACAAGATCGTCTGTCTTGTTTGCAAGAATAACACCTCAACCCACAGTTTCCTCTGTGCCCTTTCTGCGCACTGCTGCCGTGTGTGTGGAGTGTGCTGATGAGATGGGTGTCATATTCAGCCTCCCTCACAAAGCTGATCTTCAGCCAGATTTTGGTCGCTCTAACGCTTCTCCTCACATTTGCGTATCACAGCAGCATATGGGCCAGTCTGCTGAAGACTGTCAGTTGTACATGCAGATAAACTGACTTACACAGGTGCACTAATGTTAGAGGAAAATCCAAACAGATATGAATCTGGTCTGGACTACCAGCAATAGCTGGTGTTCCTTTGGCATAATAAGTTTAGCATTATTAATTTGGTGAAGAGAATAATATTTTTAACATTAAAATACTTTCTAAAGCATCATTCCAAAAGAAATAATTTGTGGAATGCTAATTTGATGCAACTTTACTAAATGCAAGTGGAGAAGAGTTTGATTTTCTTTCTTTTCTCCAAACCATAGCTTTTGTCAGGAGCGACAAGCCAAAGCTCTTCAGGGGACTGCAAATCAAGGTGAGTAGTAGCCTGACTTTTTTTGCAGGATGTTAGGAAGATTAAGTTTGGTGGAGACAGTCCCTAGTTGCTGATCTAGTAATCCTTTAGTAGAGGACATATATTTGCATTGCCAGTATGAATCTTTAGAAGTTCCTGCTAGTAATATTAGTTTATTGCTCAGTAAGTGGTACCAATTCTTTGTTGGTGATGGGGTTTTGATTTATTTAATTGTTTGGTTGGTTTTAAGCCAAGAAAAAATTACACTGGAACCTATAATAGCAGATGGGAAAAGAATGTGAGGAATGCTTTCATTCTCTCTTTACTTTGTGGATAGCTTGGATTTACTCAAGCTTATTCTGCCATAGTTTCCTTTTCTCCTCTTCTATTCTCCCCTCATTTTCTTACGGAGCTGCCATTTCCGTACACTCAGTAATTCTTAGATTTTTATTCTCCTCAGAATTTCCTTGCTGTGTTCTATTGTGCTGGTTTTTCTTCATAGACTTCAAACATCCAGCTTTATAGAAATGCATATACTGAATGGTATTTCTTATGACTTGCATATACGCAAAGCTGCATAAACGGCATTGCCATAAGCTCCAACAATTCTTTGGTTTCAAGATTTAGTGTAAGACTTCACCTTCCTTTTAAAATCCTGTGTGAACTTTGAGTGTACTTCACAGATAAGACATCCTGATTCTCACATCTTGTGCTCCCATCTCTATTCCCCAAATGGCACCATCTGGAATCACTTCATAGCTATGCATGGTTGCAATAAGTGATTTGTCTTCTCAGCGGCAGATTCCATCCTAAACAGATTTCCTCTGTCTGTCTCACACATTCATGTCTCCATGTCCTCCAGTTTCTTTCAAAAGCTTTCTCTCCTTCTGCATGTCTGACTGTTTCTCTTTTTTTAACTCTGTAGATTATTGAACATCAAAACAGTCCAGCCTGCAATTGGTACAGAGCATTACCAGAAAAGAAAATGTTGTGCAAATGAATCTGTATTTATTTTACAAGACTTTTGGAAAACTGATTAGAGGTGCCACTAGCTTCATTAAGTAAAACCAACTAGGTTAGCTCAGTCAAGCAAAGTGAAATACTCCTAGGAAAATCTTTCCATAAACTGAAATGGTCAGAGCTTTCTAATAGTATTAAAAGCTTTTATTTGTATTTCATATTTTGTGACTTAGTGAGTTTGCAGAAGCATTAAAGAATTCTGTTACCAGCAAAGAGTAGTAGGCACAGATACAACACAGCAGGAAAGAATATGATTACATTTGAAATTGATAGTAGAACTTTGACATGTTAAAGTGACTTGCAATTTCTAAAATGGAAAAAAGGCAATTGATCATATGAGAAAGATCATTCATCTGCTTGATTAGAAAATCCAACTTCGGTAACTTCAAACAGTTGAAGTAAATACCATCTTTCAAAACCAGGCTTACGGCATTGCCCCTCTGCACATGCATTAACTGGTGTGGTGCACCAAGGAGAACAAGTAGATGTTTCTGACACACACCCTTGTCCTCCTTCATTTGACTTGTTCCTCCACTTTCCTTTCTTTGACATTAAATGCAAGTCAGAAATCTGAATGGATTTAGATCACTTGAGAGCAGGGGGAGTGTTAATATGGAGAAGGCATTTCCGTCCCAAGGTAACCGACTTTTCTTTTTTTTCCCCCCACAGTATGTGCGTGGTTCAGACCCTGTACTAAAGCTGCTGGATGACAATGGGAACATTGCCGAAGAACTGAGCATCCTCAAGTGGAATACAGATAGTGTGGAAGAATTTCTAAGTGAAAAATTAGAACGTCTATAAAGCATTGCTTTCTGTCTTCTTTCCTTTTCATATTTTGTCATGGTAATCTTCTCAGATGAAGTATGCTACAATTGAAAACACATTCCAGCTTCTCTATTTGTTTTAAAATATCTGTTGTGCTGTACTAAACATCTTGTAATTAGAAGGGAAGCTTCAGCACATATATCTGACAAGTTGACAAACAATAGCTTGTCTTAATGTTATTATTTCAGCTCTTAATGCATTTATCACTAAAAATTGCCTTGTTTTAAAGTTAATTATGCAAATATCAGTTTATTATAATTGGACCTGTTTTTACAAATGCTCTTAAAACTGAAGAGCTTCAAATAATTGAAATGATTACCATGCTTTTTGTCTGCTGCTCTTTCTAAGGAAGTCAGAACCAAATGCAGTCTTCTATCTCCCAAAGAAACTTGGCTACTAATGCCCTCTTTTTTTTGTATTTCAACTGTCCTTTTATAGAAGCATTGTTTACAATGAGTATCTAGTTCACAGGTTTTGAAACTGATGGAGGAACTCATGCTCTGATACTGTGAAACATTTAGTAAGTACACTTTAGTGAAGACTACATAGAAAACCTCTGAGGTATATGGAAGTCAGATGTTAGGTGTGCTTTACACTAAGTGTTTTGCTTCAGAAAACATGAGCAATAACTCTTGAAAAACCTTTCCTTCTAACTTTTAGAAATTTATTGTAAGCCTGTTTATCAAATGAATTTAGAAGCTGTTATTTTAAAATGTATATTTTTCTTTCTCAGTGGAAATTTATGTGAACAGGGAATATAGACAGTACGTATGGTAACAAGTCAAATCTATTAAGACTTGTCAGGTTTTTTCCACTTAAAGTCAATAAATATGGTAATCAAGAATAATGCAGATTTTTTTCTGAAGTCTAGTTAGTAAATAAATCTTCCCTTTAACTACTTGATGCTCACCAGTTTTTGGTTGGATGAGTGTTACACTATGACTTGAAATGGTACTCAGGTTTTGTCTTCATATATGATTTTATATCTCAAGCAATTTCTCTGTATTTTACAGAGTTTATTCCTTACATTGGAGAAGAAATCATCAGCTTCATAGCAGGACAATAAACCTGGGACTGAGACCCCACCAAACTATCAGAAGTAATACTCAAAGGCAATTCTTTAGGGATAGCCTTTGGAGTTTTTATTCCTGAAATATTCTTATAAACTCGTAGAAGGTATGTGCAGCTGGGTCACATGATGGCTCACTCTTACGCTATCCCTTTCACTCCTATTCTTGTGAAACATGTTCCTGATCTCCTAGATGGCTCAGTGTGAGACAGCTACAATAGTGGTCACCATTGTCTTGGAGAAACATAAGTGATACATAAAAAGTACAAAACTTTGCAGCTTGTGCTGACCTACCAGAGTCAAACATGGATTTTTTCTTGGGGTATAGGATGTATTAGTCAGCAGATGAGCTAGAATTGGAACATGTGGCCTGGTGGCCAATATTTTGGTAGTAAAAATATGCTGCCATCCACTGGTCTTTTAATATACTGACTATATCTGTACTTCCCATTCCTATGTTTGCCAGCAAGGGATTTCAGTTTCTGTATGGATGATATATCATGCTGTTTCAGCAGAATATTTTAATTGTGTCCTTCTCTCCAGCTTTAGATCCTCTTTATCATTCAACAGAGAGATTGCTTGCTTCATTTGATATTTACCAAATATTTTTCTCTGCTTCTCTACATTTCCTTCCTCTTCCTTACTGTGACAGCCAGTGGGTTACTAACCTTCAGTCTCCCTTTCCTTTTTGTGTCTTCCTACTGCCGGCCCAGTACTTCCCTACACACACTTTCTCTTCCCACACCAGGTCCTTCACTGCTGGTCTTGCTTGTCTTTTGCAGAAGCAAGAAACTAATTGAGGTACCAGGTGATAACCAGCCCAGAGTGGGGAAGGATGACAGGCCAAAGAATTTCTCCTCCAGCATAACTGAGTTCTATGATTGCAGTCCCAGTACTGTTTCTGCAACTTCTGACTTTTCCCAGTAATGGTTCTCACATATTTCCATTAAGGAGACTGGAAATGAGCTTTTCTCACAGTTTTCTTCCTAGGTTCCTGATTTTCTGATTCCTATTCCACATACTAATCTGGCCTGGTAATACAGATACTCATTCTCTCAGCTTAAAAGCATGCACAAGGTACATTCCTGTATTTCCCTATATATAGGAACATGTTTAGAATCTTCCCTGATTCTGTTACTGAGATGCTGAGCCCTCATCCTACTTGATCTGTGGCTCCTAGCAAAGGCTTAATTACCTGCAGTTCCTGACCTGTTGTCTGTGCTCTGTGCTGTTCTTGAAGTGTCAAATTCATACTGTCCTGGCTTTATTCTTTCTCATTCTGTCCTTTAGATCTAGATACCCAAGTTCTTGGCTCTAGTGACATGCGCTAGGAACATTTAACATTCTGGCACAAATGAGTTGGGCTTTGTGCTAAAAGAGGCAATTAGAGGGGGGAATAATTTCTTTTGGAAATTCTTAAGTTTCTATTTATCAGTGTGAGGGTTTTTTTCCTCCAGTCTGCAGCTGTGAAAATTCATACAGCTCAAAAGGTTATTTTGGCTTGTGGCAATTAACCACACAGAATACAAGGTTGAAAGCTCCAGTTTAAAAGGGAAGTGATTCATTTTTACTTATAGCCATGATAAGCATTCCGTACTTCATGAAAGGCATTCACTCAGACTTATGTAAGAATTATTTAATCTTATATAATGCTCTTGTTGTGCCAGATCTTGAGAGAGTTAATGAAAGGACAAATAAAAGCAGTAAGCATGCATGACTGAGTTGGAACATGAACTGTCCATCTACTATTCCTGTCTTTTTATAAGGAAAAAAGGGCAATCTTTTTGTAGAAAAGAGTATCTATGCTTTTAAGTAAAAAAAAATGTATTGCAGATTCCATTTTACGCATAGATATGATATGCAGAGGAACTTGAAGCTTAACGTACAAGCTTCTTGGAAGGGTTTCCTGTGTACCTGGTCAGGCATAGATTCCTGCAATATGAACCTGAATAACATGTTTGGAGGAGGCAAAAATCTGTTTCAGAGCTAAGGGAAACCTTCTAGCAGACAGGAAAATCATGGAAAGAAAGTAAGTATTCAACTCAGTATTTGTTTTATTGTTCAGCCCGTAGATAGAACAGAAAAAATTGCCAACTTAATGAAGAGCATGCACCAAAAAATTGTTCTTAGAAACCTGAGCTTTCAGAAGCAAAGTAAATCTGATGTTCAGCCCGGGGGATTAGCTATCCCACCCCACCAAAAAAACAAAAACAAAACAACAACAACACAAAAATATTGTCATTCTAATTAATTAGCATGGAAGCTGGATTATAAGAGCTGCAGTAGAACTTCTTGACCCATAAAGGCAAACAGGCTCAAATCTAATGAGGTAGATTTCAAGAGTGCCGTACAAGGAACACCATTATTTGCTGGTTCTTGCAGTGTGTAAGGAAAGTTAGACAAAGCACAAAATTTTCTTTGCTAGGGATGCTTTGTCCACTTAAAGTAAATGGACTTTGAAATTGGTCATGTGTGCTTTAAGAAGGGTCCATCAAATGCTAAAATGCAGAGTATTTGTCTCAAAAGCAGCTAAGGAAAACTTCTGAATTTTTGTGGTTTTCCTTAAATTGTTAAGTCACTGTAAAGGCCCAACCCAGTTACTTTGAAACAAATTTGCTGTCAGGTGTAAGAGGAAGAGCCCAAGGGAGCAGACAGGCTACTGATATGTTATTGAACACAGTGGTTCAGAACACATTCCCTCCCAAATGCACTGTCATAAAGAGTCTAAACAGAAGGTAGCTGCAGAATATTATCAGTAATTTTTTCCTTATCAGTTGTCATGAAGGATGGGCAGAGGGAAATGCATTATGAAATTACTAGTGAGCACAACATGAGACAAACTACAGAAATGATCAGAGTATTTCTTGTATTTATTGATTTAAACTGGAACCATGGCGCCAGGTAAACAAAGACTGTCGTAAAGAGTACCTGATTATCTGTTATGTTTTGAAATAGGCCTAAGAATTCATCAGTTTTATTTGCATCCAAGAAACAAGGTATCTAACTACTTGTTTCAGTTGCGCCTTGAACACTGACATAGAGCAGCCCCTGTGTCCACCAATGTTGAAGTTAAAATGTCTAAACACTGAGACATGTGAGAGGTCTCTCAGCATTTCCCACTACTAAGGCAACCATGATAAAAAGAGTTGACCATGATTTACTCTTGCATCAAGGAAGCACTTTTGAGTTGTATTTCGTGTGCTCTGTGTGTTGTCAAGCTGTCATGGTTTAACCCCAGCTGGCATCTAAGTACCACATGGCTGCCTTCTCACTCCCATTCTACAGCAGAATGGGGAGGAGAATTGGAAAAGGTACTGGAAAATGTTCTCTTGACAATGATCTTTTGATGTTTTTTTTAAACTTGGCCAGCTAGGAGCCTTTCTGACTCTCCCCTTAAGATTAAAGCAAGACTTGTAGGAAAAGTGCATAATTTAGTATTTGCTCTTGCATGCTTGGTGCCAAGCTATAGATTAGGAGGACAATCCCATTTTGGTATAGACTAATCCCTTTTAACCCAGTATTACCTTCATGTAGTTATTTCAGTGGAACAGTGGTTCAAACCATGCACCTGAGCATTCTTCATCTTATATATGAGCAGAGTAAAATTTCCACTTTTTTCTATTGTGGGATGTATGTAATTTCAAGGCACAATATCCATCAAACCTGTCTCTAGGCTACAGTTCCTGAGTAGGCTAGAAATTCCATGGGCAAACATAGTGCAGGAGGATAAGCAGAAAACAGAATAGTTAAGATGATTTTTTTGCACAGCCTCTTCCCCCTGCATTCAGTGACCTCAGTTCTCAATCTTATTCTACATTTTAGGCTGCCTGACCCGGTTTCTGGAAAGTTCAGATCTTTGATAAGGAGAGGTCTTGAGAACAGACACATATTCAAGCAGCAGGTTTAGGTGGCTCGTGGTGAAACACCTCAGGGTCTCTGTACTCCATGTCGCCAGGCTCCAACCCACAGTTTACAGTCAGACTATGACTCCTAACACTGCCAGCTTGTGTTTTCCCCTCCTCGATCTGACAGCAGAGCTGTAATAAGGTGACAGACCACAGCCTCCCTCCACTCCCAGCAGTGCAGGAACACCCACATCCAGGCACACCCCAACCAAAGCAGCCATGTCTCCAGAGTGGAGTCTTGCTAACACTTTTATGAGATTATCTGCATCAGTCACAGAGTATCTGGTTTTATGACCTGTCACTTCTGAACTGCACTGCCCCCTGTGCCACACACATCCCTGGGAGCCTGGCCAGGCTTTGCACACACAGGCACTCGGCCTCGCCATGAGGGGCCAAGCGCCACCTTCAGCCTTACCAAAAGGGTTCTGAAGGGACTGTGACAAGAGATCCACAACCTGATTTTCCAAGTTGTGTGGAGTAGGACCAGCCTCCCTGTGACCTCCCAGTTTGGTGTGGACCTCTGCCCTCCACAGCAGCAGCTCCCTCTGAAGCTGGCACTGTCGCCCCATTCCTGTCACACCAGAGGCCACAGCCCATCAGAACTGCAAATCCAGAGAAACTAAATCAAAGTAGAGCTTTTACTACTTAATCCTGGTGGCAAAGATTCAGGTTTCCTGAAGAAAAGCATGGCAGCTGTCACCGGCCCTCAAATAGATTTGCCAGGCCAAGAAATGGGCCTTATGGATCATTTCTGCATCACTGGAACAAAAGGCAGATCTTTCCATCAGGCAGTGAAACAAACATTAGGGGATATCTGACACCCCCACGAAGGGAGTGTGTGGGTGTGAAGGGAGAGAGTGACTGTTCTTTGAACTCTGCAGCAGCCTCTGTGCCCGCCCAGCCTGCCCCGGGACACCATGGCTGGCCCTGCTCCTGCCTCAGCACTCGTTTTCCTAAGGGAGGAGAGACAGAATCATGTCTGAAGTAAGAGTTTCTTACTCTATTTCTTTTAAATAAAAAAAGGTAAGTCTAAAGGGACATTGGGTTTGCATAGCTCCAGCTCTATCCACCTGCAGCCTCCCTGGTTCACCCCTTTTCCTAGTTTACTGTGATTCTTCACCATGAAACTATTTATTGTCATTTATCATTGTAACAGCTGGGGATTGCCATAAATTATTTCTGTGTAAATGAAACAACCCTTGGCCTCACATCAGCAATGTTGTTGTTCACTCTTCATGCAGGTACAAGCACTGGTAGGCCACAAAATTTAGTAATACTAAGAGCATTTTTTCCCCCATTTCTCACCTCTTCTGGGACTGGGCTCAGGGGTTCTGCTGGGGCTCTGCCCCTCACAGGTTCTGTGAATCTGTGTTTGATTTTAAGATAAGTAGAAGTAGTCATATCTCACTTCCTTTTTACCACATTATTATTCCTTTAAAATGTTCTCACAAGGAATACCACTTACACACTGTGAATCTGTTCAATAAGAAATTTTACCCCAGTTTAATTTTGCATCTTTGGTTATAAAATCAGAGGGACGGCATCACTTCATCATCAACACACCCCTTGTTGAGCATTAATAGCGTAAACCAGGGATAGAGAAAAGGGTCATATAGACCATGAGGATCACACCTGCATGACAGATCCTATGTCTGCACCAGAGCAGCACCACTACAGACATCTCCCATGGGTTATTGTAATGCCAGTGTTGGTGTATAAACTCTGGTACTAAACAGGCTACTGAGACAGCCACTGAAAACCTCTGGATGAATTTCTGTGGCAGAGTCAAGAGTTTTCATGTGATCTAAAGTTCACCACCCAGGTAAGAATTGCAGTCATTAGCAGATAAATTCTACATGTAGAAAGGCACACGTGTGAATATCCTGCAGTGATGTGTCTGAGCAACAAGTTTCCTATTATCAGCCAAGTTCACAAAGCTGTGAGACTTTGTGGAGAGGTTTTACTGCTTCGGTGTCACTGACCTCCTGTCCACTCTAGTACAGCACAGAAGAAGAGGTTACAGAGCAAAAGAGCTGGTGTTGAGAATTCAACATCACATGATAACACATTCCAGTTGTGCTCCTAGGAAACATCACTCACTCATTTCACAATAAAGGAATCCAGACCACATACTCTTAAGACCACAGTGATGTGAACTAAAGCACGCTAAGCAAGGACAACTGGGAGGTTCACATCAAAAGCGCACTCTCACTGTGAACCAAAACACTAATGAAGGCAATTAAACTGTCCCTTCCCAACTCCACAGCCCAAGTCTCCCTTCCCTGAGCACAGCCATTTGACGAAGAATTTTGCCTGATCCCTGCAGATATGCATTTAAGAATGGACACAATTGTTCAGGGTCCTACTGTGAGACTCTAAAAATTACATTTAGCACATTTGTTACTGATACTTGCTGCAGAATTGATTGGCTGACAAACAACTACAATGTTTGTACTCAATGGCCATTGAGAGAATCAGTATTTGGCAGCAGTGCCACAGAGTGGGTTAAAATAACACTGTTCTCCATGTTTTTTCCCCAAATGGCTACCACTGCAAGACAGCTAACATTTAATTCCACCTTACAAATATGCATAATCTGACTATACAAGCTCTCCCACTCACAGGCACATTTAAAAGGTCTGCTGGACTCAAGACTTTTAAGTATGCTGTCCCTTGCAAATGCGAAGAACAGAGACATCAGCATTTTTTTAAACTAGGTTAGATTCAAAATAGCAAGATTTTGCATAAACTGAGAGCAGTTCAGTGGAGCTCAGAAAGTAATGTCAGTGGCTCCGGAGTCAGAGAAGCCTACAGGGGTTGTAGGGCCAGAAAGTGTCTGGCAATGTGTGGTGTAGGAAGGGCTCCCACCTATGCAAGTCTCACTTATGTAGTGATCGAAGTCTCCAGGAGAATTAAATAAAGCTATCTGCACACCTCCTCAATATTCATCTGGCACCAAAACCTAAATACCTCTCCAGCCAACCTCTACAATGCTTTAAAGACATTAAGCTACTAGTCTAGCCCACCACATCCTATCCAAGAACTTGCATTCAGACTCATCTCTATGCTTAACCAGTTTCCTTATTTATGCCAAATTTAGCTGAACACTATTAATCCTTAGGCATGTGTTTAAATAATTTTTTTTTTTAAAAAACTGTGATCTACAGACTTTTTACAAGACTAACATAAAAAAGCTTTATGTTCCTCCCTTGTTATGAGAGATTTCTTCAAACCTCTCTGCATATTAGCAAATGCATGCTACCTAATGACCCCAGCTGGGATTGCAACAGGAACCACAGGGTTCCCACTGCACACCGACAGCTGGAGTTCAGATTTCAGTTCTCTAATCATTCATTGCCCACCATCCATAGCCCTAGAACCTCTTACCTTCTTCCTCACCAATTACGGCAAGTTTTGAGCCCGTCTGGGAAGCTGAAGGGAAGCACAATCTGCTCATCTAAGAAAACATCTCCTGCGGCACATTCAGGACAGAAACTTCAGACTGCAGTGTCAACAGTGGAGCAGGGCTGGGGCAGGCAGAACTCGCCTGTTGGTTCCCATCCTTCACAGCCACAAACTGGAGGTACCAGTGGTGTGAGCTCAGCCAAGTGCAACTGCAAAAGCCTTGGAGTAGCCATGGTAATTTGTAGATCTTCACCTACTGCACTAGAGTCACTGCATCCTGCTTCTGAGAGAAATACTAATTTCTAGAACTATCTTAATATTAAAATCTACAGCTCTAAAAAAGCTAGAAAGCTTTGAATTGACAAAGAAAATTTTATTGACACAAGCAGTTATTCTGTTAGCACAGGGCAAAAACACATCTGTTCTGATCCAGGCTGGACCCTGTTTACTGTATTCCCTGAGTGGCTGCCAGACCTTCTCACAACTGGTGCTGAACAAAAGCAACAGAGCAAAATAAAAATTTGGGGAAATTATAAAGTAATATTAGGGTCTCCTTTCAGGACAAGTGAGAAAGAAATCTATCTCAAGTAATTTTCTTCCTCTTGCTATTAACGCAAAATGTGAGCAGAGCCCTTGAGAGGTCATGTCTGAGCCAACCTTTCCTGGCGGACATGACTAAGGCACAAACCTTCACGAAGCAGTAGCCTCAATCACCGTACCACTAAGATGACATGGATGAATCATCTCCCATTTCTGCGCAGCAGATTCTTGCAGGGAAACAGACAATGACACTCACCTTTGTAAAGAAAGTTCATGATCAGCAATATAGAGTGTAATGAATGCATTGTACTAGAAATAATGAGTCTCGCATAGGGAACAGGATTAGAAACCTAGAAATTTTCCTAGATGGTTAATATTCTCAATGGAGAAACACCAATTGTTTTCCCATTGAATGGTATGTAAAGGTTGATGTTGGAAACGTGCAATTAAGCCTCAGTGACATTTGCTTTTCCCTTTTCCAAAGACACATAAAACATAACTCCCTAAAACCTCCAAAAAGGCAATTTCAACGTTTTCAAAAATTATAACATACAAAACCTCCCTGGTTTTGTGAGACTGCTGATGTATACCAACATCACTGTTGAGTATCAGGAATTAAAAGCAATTTAACTCAGAGTAGTAAAATTGGAAGACTTCTTGTTTCAAGTGTTTCTCCTTTTGAATAAGCAATTTCCTATCTCATTATTCCATTTCCAGTACTTCTGCTTCTGCCAGTAACTGTGTAAAGACATTTTAAAGCTTTAATTAATTTTACATTTACAAATAGCCTTCATTAATTGTTCATGCCAAACATCTATTTCGTCTTTTTAGAAAAATTTATAAAACAATTCTGTGCTGTCAGGAGGAAAAAAATTCAGATTATTAATTGCATGCAAGCTTCCCATGCTAATGTGTTTCCTGTTCACTTCTGGCAGGAAACTATTTATAAAAGGCATAACATTCTTACAGTAGTTCAGTGTTTGCATTCATGGCACATTTTCTTGCCCTTTCCTCAGCTAAGGTACAGAATTCATCAAGTTACCCAACTTGGAAGTGCTTCTTACTACCAGATGCCACACTGAATGCTCCATGTCACAAACAATGGTAAAGGCAGCAGCACAGCAGACAACTGAGGCTGTGTCTGCCAGCTTGACTGATGTCTTTGCATCTTCACCAAACACAAATTCACATGGCTAAATGAAGCTAACAAGCTTGCAATGTACTGCCTTGCACTTCCATTAATAGCTGTGTGATTAATTGGTTCCAGCCCATTATATTAGAACTTCCCCAGTTAGGCATTCTGCTTAAAGAAAACGAATCAGGATTGGGCTGCAGGCCAAGTTTAGCAAGGATTTTCAGAAATTCTTAAACTTTTAAGGTGAATGAAATGGAATTAAAAAAAACTAAAACAGTTTCAAGTAGGTCTGAGAGACAGGGATTCAACTCTGGTCTCACAGGACTCATGCCAGAAATTTGAACCTGAGAGGTAATATGATGTTTATTGAATAAAGAACATTTGTTTAATAAGCTTTTCGTATTTGAGGATTGTCATGAGTGCTTTTCTGTGTACAGTATTGAAATGGTGAATCCTTGGGCCTTCTAAAATGCAAACAAGAAGAAGCAGTCTGTTGCTGTTCCCCTACAATTCCACAGAACTGCAGCACCTGGCTAAACCCCAGATCAATGACCTATTTCACCATGTCAGTCTTTTAACCCCTCACAGCTTTCAAGGTAGGATGAAGCACAGTGCAGCTATTCCAATCAATACTGATGGTATTTTGTGGACACCAGTACTAAAACTCTTTACAGTGAATACTGTTGATTCTGAAATGCCAGACAAGCTGTGTGCACAGTACAGACATAGCCAGCAAGTCCTAACAAGTTTTATATTTGTTCTTGTTTTCTGAATTGTCATATATTCTTGGTATGTTCTAACATACCAAAAGCCCGTCAGCTCCTTATAAAATCTGAAGCACCCACATCTTTACTGTAAAAAATACAGACAAGGCCAATCCTTAGTCATCATGTATAAACCCCTGGCTATGATGTTACATACATGAGCAAAGTTAGACTACTATTAGGCTACCAGGCCTGTTCAGGCCTCACCAAAGCTGACACGAGTCCTTTAACATACAGCAAAGTCAGCCTAAACGTTTCCCTCTAGGTTTGACCTACAGATCTGTATACATGCAGGAGACTATATCCTGCACTAGAGGAACCTTTTGTATTATACACTGTGAGGAAGAACTTTCTTCTTCACATATATCTCTGACTGGTGCATGTGCCCTCTGTAAAAACACCACCACAGACAGTACTCAAGCTTTCCCCAGTACCGCTAGCTTTAGGAATTAGCAATTCCTGCCTTCTTGAACTGCTTATTTCCTCCTAAATACTTGAGTTCATTTTAGGGGGGAAGTATTCTGACACCTTGATGGCCAGTTTCATAACAACAATCAGTCGTGGGAGTAAGCTAAAAAAGGAAGACAAACAAAAGAAAATATAAATTCAAGGCATCACTATATTCAATACCACCAGATATACAGAAAATCAGGAGAATTACTCTAAGACAAATGAGATAATGTGGTCCGACCACTTCCTAGAAACCCAGACCTTGGGTACCACAAATCTAAAAGCACATCACTAATTTGGTTCTGTTCAATACATTATGTCCTACATGTACCTCCTAGTGATTACTGGCATTATGTGCAAAGGTTCTATACAAAGGAGAGTTCTTGTCATATTAAAACTTAAATTTTAGCACAGAATCTTAATATTGAAGGTATAATGAGTTCTGAAGAATAAGAAAAACCATTACAAAGCAACCCATGTCCCCAGTGGATTCTGCTGCGGTACCTTTATAGTACCTTGTATTTAATAGCACTGGGTAATTACCAGTACTTGGTGGAGTCAGCATGAATTCTCAAACGCCTGTGCTTGAAAAGGAACATCATTATAAGTCTTTGTGGTGTTCTCAAGTCAAAAACCCATATGGACAGACTGCTGATGGAAGAAACTTGTTGCTAGAACCAAGCAATAATGTCCATAATTTTCTGGCAAAAGTAGCTACATATATTGTACTTCTGATGGTAATTCTGTGACATCACTAATTGAGACAACAGTAAAAAGCATTGTCATGGGATATTACAATGATAATTGGTGTGAGAAGTGGCTCTCTGGATGCACTGGTGCAATTATTAGGAAAGGACAAAGACCACTTGTCAAACTCCCAGACTGAATGTTGATGAAACTGCTCCATAGAAAGCATTATCTTAGGAGGAGACTGGAAAGCCTCGATGTAATATATGAAAACCCACATTCTACACAGCTGCTAGTTATTTTGAAAAAATACAGAGGCAAACTAATGGATTTTCCATATATTATCACACCTAGGCTCATAAAATTCACCTCAGGTCATTCTTGCACAATTTTCCAAAAAGAACTGCATTGAGATCCAAGAGGCCATTATTCAGTGCTGATAATTAATTGATTTCTATTTAATCTCACTTAATCCAACAATTAATAATTAATTCCCAGATTAAACTCTAAATGTATTTTTGACAACAGAACCAAAAGAGTTTTTCTCTTTTTCCCTGGGATGGATTTCAAAGTGGAATTGTCACATACGTTTCTTCTACTGAGAACAATACATTATGAAGCTGCATCCCGTGGCCAAACTTAGGGCTCAAAACCCAAAACAAAACAAACAAAAAACCCTAAAAAGCAAACAAAAAAAATCAAGCTTCAACTACCATATGCAATTCTTTAATCTGAATAGCTATTATCATTTACTCTGCCAATGTTTTGCTCCAGAATACACCTAAACATTTTCAGTGGTTACATACTGCAAGCCACTTACTATAAGCATATACACAAACTCCAATTACTTGCATGGTTTTGTCAAAATATCTTCAGCTTTCACATTTGGACATTTCCCATTTCGCGTTTCTTCCTCAAAACATCACAACCATCTTTTGGTAGCTTCTGGTGGGCATGGACTCATGGTCATTGCCAAAGCAGCTTGTAAGCAATTCTCTCAAGTTCTGTTTTACCAGAGCACCCACAGTCATTAAACTTTGTATTTTTCAATCTTCATAATACTGCTTTAGTTTACCATTACTGCATCTGCATCGTAACAAGAAAGACACTCTTCTTACAGTGTTCCTTAAAGGTATGGGATGTCGTGACAACTAGAATATAGGGGCTTAACTCTATCCTTTCTTGCAACTTCCATAATGTTCAATAAATTGCACATTATAGAGGTACCTGTGCTAGTGACACTGTAAGAACTGATATAACAACATAGCAATTCCTGTCCTGTAGATGAGATCCACAGATGTCAGCTCCAATCCCAGCAGCAGCAGAGCTGTACTAACACACTGCTGTTTGTGGGCTAATTATGCTTGTATTTCGGAAGACTAATTAGTCTGGGCAGAGCCCTCTGCGAAGTTCAATAGCTTTGCACAGTCATGGACTTCATGGACATATTTCTTCACTCCCTCCACCTTCCCACAGTTGTCTGAATTAAGACACTATGTCCTGATGGGCATACCTATAGCCAGAATTTCTATATGGTAGAGAATTTTGCTCCAAGATATAAAACTACTTTAGAAAGAAAATTTACAAAAATTGTTTGCAAGAAGTCCAAATCAAGACTTCTGTTAAGAATCAGAAGGAGTTAATTTTCAAGCTTGGCCTGATAAGAAAGCATTAAAACCAGCACTTATGGTGGAAACTATTTAAAACTAGTATTTCATTTTCTAAAAACACTCATTTACTGGCGCTAATGATGTCGTATATTATCCCATCTGCCACAAAAGCTCATAGTCTGTGATGAAAACCCACTCAGGTTTATTACAGAATATAAATGTGATGGCTATTCTGATTGAAATTTTTCAAAATCTTAGCAATAATTAGAAACTATAAGTAAAATGCCAGTAAATACAGGCGGGAAAAAAGTATACATTGAACAGCAATGGAAGTATTTATCCCCCCTATGCACATATCCTTAGGTATCAATTCTGAATGCATTTATCTTTCCAAACCAGTTATTAAATCTAAGGCAACACATACTCTTAACTTTTTCCTGTGTTTGAAATCTGATTTCATAAATGTCTGGAACTTTCACATAAGGTTTTTCTGGCCTGGTTTACCTTTCTTCCTTTCTTTCAACCAATAAAGCATGTTCTAAGAAAATAGGGAATTAACTGAAGAAATAAGAGACCCAAAGCCAAATTCAGTTAATTTCACATTTGTTGTAAAAAATCACTGAGTCAGAAGTCAACCAAAAAAGTTCAGCCAATTTTTGTTTGAAAGTTCCTGACAAAACAACATAAAGAGGCTGAGTTTTGGGACTGCCTGCAATTAAGTTCTACTCAATGTAATACTAGAGTAAACAAGCACTGTTCTACCATCTCTCCTTCTCAATGCTACAACAGGGAATCTCAAAATAGATGATTTTAAGAAAACAGTAATAACTGGGAGAACTGAAAATGCAGATTTTCAGTTTTGTTAGACTAAGGGTCAACTGCAATCTCACACACAGCTTAATCTGTTGACATATTTGCTGCCAAATGTTACCTTCACTTAGCTGTACTATTTAAATTTCACTACCTCCCCGCATCTTTTTAAATGCTGCTCTGTAACATTTTACTGCATTTAAATGGGAAGCAAATGGCCCAGTATAGCAAAGAGTCAATTAATTTTACATATGTATTCTTGAATATTCTACAAATTAAATCAAATGAACAATATTGAATTGAATTTAAACACATTTGATAGTAGCTCACATTAGAGCGGACTCAAGATCACCACTGTGGTTAAAGGATCCAGTCTTTTTCTTTCTGAATTGTAGGGTTTTATCTTCCTATTATTTTTTTAATGCTTCATGAATGATTCATGTTTATTTAATTCATCAGTAATTATTATTATTGTTCCCTCTAACCTCTGCATTTAATAGAATAAATTTCAGATTTTCTTGGTAGTCACCCCAAGAAGGATGCAATTGATGGAAAAAATGCAATGCGTTTTAATTTTACAACCTTAAAAATCTGTTGTTTATGAAACACTAAAGGGTGTAGGTTTTAGGAAAAGGTTATTTTATTTGCAAATAATACTGCCTTTGATAAAGCCAATTTTTGATTCAAAACATTTTCCTTCTCACATTGAAAGGACATCCTCTTGCAAAGCACAATGTGTAACACTAATTTGATCCAATTAGAACAGGACACAAAATCTATGACTTGCATAAGATTTGGGGATGAAGAATTTCATTACAACCTATAATCTGAATGAATGTATGCTCATCTGTAGAACTGCTTCTATGCAGGGAGACAGTGCATAGTTGGTCAGCAAAATGCAGTGCCTAATTTAACAAAGGCTTATTTGCAGTTGAAAGAGTCTTTATAATTACTAATCAAACTGAATTAGACTCCTTTCTGGAAAGCAATTAAATGGGAAAAAAATACAAGGCAAGGTTAAAACAAGTCAGAATATATGTCACTATCTTGTGTCAATCCACCAAGGTGCAGTTTTAAAATCTCAGCATACCAGGAACCTGCCTTAAGTTTTCAGAGGTGACTGAATGCACGGGACACTCAGCAGACAGCCATGAAGGCCTCAGCACATCTGAACTCCACAAGTGCTGGGAACAGAACCACATTGTTCACGCCTCACGTTTGCTTTTGGTTATTCAAATAATGTGCATTACACCTGCATTAATTCACAATAAGTTTATTTTATGTGAAGAAAAGCTTTGCTGTTAATGAAAAATTTCAGTAGAAAACAGCACCTCCTGCTTTCAATCTAAATTACTCAAAAGTAGAAGCTTGTATTAGTGAAAACTTCAGTAGAAACAAATCTGTAGGAAACATGTTCTTGGCACATGAAGTAAAAGCTTTAAACACATTAAGTTTGAATAGAGTATTGACCATGCAATCATGCTGGCAGAAAAGCCAGTTTTTAATGGCTGGTATTTGTCCCTCAAGACAATAACATGGAAGACACATAAACCTGCTTATATAACGTTAATTGTATATAAATATGGTGTTGCCATAATTGACAGTCTCTATTCAGGCCAACCACTTAGTTTAGCAGTTCTAAATAAGTAATAGGCACTTTGCCTTTCTGATTTCCCCTTTCACCCATCAGCCAGTCTGAATCCATGCCAGGGATACTGTACACTGTTATCACCTAGGAAAAAAAAAAAAACAGAAACACATTCTTATAAGCTTTCTTTGGATGGAAAAAAGTTACAGTCTATCTTCACATGATTTCCAATGTCTTAGAATTGAAATTAAACAAGTTAAACCGAGCATTTGAGTATCCATGGAACATAATCTGATGCTCAAAAATGATTTCACTGGTCCATGGAGAAGAACAGAGTAGCATGTTTTAAAGTTCCTTCTTTTTTATGAAATTCTATTCATTACTACTTCTTATCCATTATATTTTAATCCATAAATCTTGTGTATCACCCTCAACTTTATCAGACAATCTACAAGAAAGTTCATTGGATCTCCAAGTGCACAACAGAAAGACCTATGTGTGGATGCGCTACATCTTCACAGAAAATCTGAGGCCACAGCTTCTACCTAAGTCACTGTCTAGATAAGAAAAAGGTCAGATAGAGATATTTAAGTAATACACATTTAAAACCCCTGAAAACCCCTGAAATACTGGTTTTTGGATGCTCTTCTTCAGGGTTCAGCTACAGTCACATTACCAGGTGGAACTCTGTTCCAGCACTCCATCATCTATCTTCACCTGCTTTGTATAGATTTCCAATGATTTCAGAGTGCAATTGAATTGGAACAGGAATAAACACAACACAACATCCACCATCAAAACAAGAAGTAGTTGCATTTTCATATTCTTCCTGAATTACAATATTTAACATTTGAAAGACTAATCATATTGATAATACTACTAAAGGTGTGGTGACAAGTAGACAGCAGAACTTCATCTTGATTGTCTAGCAAATGTTCTTGCAAGCTAAGCTGGTGTAACTAATGTTAACTCTCACTATAGAATATATAGGTACAGGACAATGCTCCAAGGGTACTGTTGAAGTTTAATTTTAAAAGATCACCTACACAAATTTTTTGATGTAGCACATCTTAACTGGCTACTCACAAGCATTCCTATTTTACTTTCAAATGATCGAGGTACATAGAAAACTCTTACCTCATCTGCAAGTAGTGATAATTCACTGCTGTTTGCAGCATCATAATCATAGAGAACTCTTGCTTTCCTGCTGCCACTTGATGACTTCAGTTCAGTGATGCCTGAAGTAACGATTGAATTGCTAACTGAAGGCAATGACACAGAGGCTGAGCCCAAGACTGAGGGAGTAGAAACACTCTGCACAGGAGTTGTGGAAGATTGATTGTTGTTAGAGAGGAAGGTAGATGGAAAGCTGTGAGAGAAAACAAAACGAAAAGACTTCTGATTGAATCTGTTTTACATAGGGTGTTGTACATGCCTCTATGCCTAAATTAGCATTCTTATTTTTATCAGCAATAAACACCAGTAGACAGCAGTAACAAAATAGTATTGGCATTTGTATAACCTAAATAAAGATACTTGCTCCTGATCTGCAGTATAAATCAAACCAAAACAATTTAAAAGACATACTGCCACCTCAAAAAAATTTGGTATTTGCCTCTTAAAAGGGGAAAACCAAGAAAGCACTGTTGACCAAACTTAATTTAGACTGTATTTTTTAATAAACAGTTCTTTTGACAGCATTGCCAGTAAAAGTAGCCTCTACCTCCTCCTGTTCATTCCTCAATTATGTGATTACACAAAAGACTGTGCTGACAAACCAGAACAGGGAAATATAACGCAAGTTAAAAACATAGCCTCTCTCTGAAAGCAAGAAAAACCACACAACTATTTTTGTAATCTAAATTAGTTCACTGATTCAGCTAAACTTCATGCTGTAAAACAAAAATATTTGTTACACTATGAACTTATATCAACTTAAGCTCCTCCTTTCTAGGTCAGGCTGCTACTTGCTCAGTGCCAGAAGTAGTGCTTGCCAGACCCCTTCCATGAAGTC
>WBMV01004097.1:0-14860 GCA_013396655.1 Campylorhamphus procurvoides
GTTCTTTTCTCCCTGCTATCCAGGCAGTGGGGGTTGTGGCTTTTGGGGGGAGGGATTTTTTGGGCTTTTTGGCTTTTTTCCGCCCTGGTTTGGTGGCTCGAACAAGGCTCCGACGGGGAGGCTGCTGGGGTTTCTGCGCTTCTGCCCGGCTCAATGGCTCTTCTGTCGAGGGAGGATGGGAACGGGCTGGTCTGGCACCACGGGAGCACCACGGTCGGGCCTGCCTGTGCCCCNCCACGGTCGTGCCTGCCTGTGCCTCTCTCTCTCTAACTCGGACAATGGCCTGTGGGGCCAGGCCCACTGCGGGAGCTGCCGCGAGGAAGAGAACATGCCTGTTTCTGCACTACGGAGATGGGGCCCCCATCACCTCTCCATCGATTCTGCAGAAACTGACCCGGGGCTGCTGTGTCAGCCATTGGTAACTATAATCGTTCTCTGATCAGTGAGGTGGGAGAACGGCTGCCTGTGAGAAGGCCCGCCTGTGAGAGCGCCTGCAGCTGACTGAGGTGTGACATCGCCACCCGCTGTCCATAAATATAATTGCACCTTTTTAGGGTAGCAGAGAATTGACTTTTTTTTCTTCTTCGTTCAAAGGGTTTATTACAAACTATTTTGTTTGGTCCTTTCTGGACATAGATATTGTGGTTAAGAACTGTTATCCTTTTCCTATATATTTTTCTAATTAAAGTTTTGTAAATTTAAAGGAGAGGGGCTATTTCTCTTTTTTGCCTGGCCTTCTTGGGGGGAGGAAGGCCTTTTCTTTTCTCTCTCTTGGCTGACATAGATATCTTAGTTCTCCCCTGAACTAAGACAGTTTGGAAAAGTGTTTCTAAAACTGTTCTATTTCTTACTTTTAGTTCTTACTTTGTTAGTAATAAATTTAAGTATTATTTTAAGTTCTGTTTTGCCCATGGTTATTAATCAAAGCTCCTCTTTCGGCTGTTATCTCTGGTCATAAATTCCTAGCTGTGTTCGTTACCTTTCCCTCTGGAAGGTGAAAGGGGGTGGGAAGAAGGCTTTGAAGCACTTTTGCTGGACACCAGGCATTCAGCCAGGGCCAAATCACCACAACAGATTAACAGAATTAAGTAGAATAATGCAGTCAAAATTTGAGCAAAGTTGATGTTTTGCTTTGTGAAAATAAGGACTGTGGATGGTAGTGCACTAAATCACTTGCTAAGGGATTGTCTGAGAAAATATCATAGGACACACAAATATTGAAATATCCTTAGCTTAAGTTTTCTTGACAGAAAGATGTAAAATTTATTTTCAAGTGACAGTTTTTTTATTCACTTTTTGGATAGCTTGGAAACAGCAGGCAGAGATGTTTTGGCACTAGTAATAAATACATCTGTCTCCTCATCCTCAGAACTGTGTGTATTTAGTACATCTCTGTTTTATTTCTCTCATCAGGCTGTGGCTTTTGCTTTTTTAATAAGCTAGTGCTTGGTCCACTTTTTCCTTTTATCCTGGTTATTTTTTCCTTGCAAGGAAGAAATGGTTACTGAAAATGTTATCCTTGTTATTTCCACGCTGTGTGAGCTCTCTGCCCTGAACAGACAAGCACAAGACTATACAGAGAAATTTGTTCACTCTGACCTCTGTAACAGAGGGGAGGAGGTAGTTAAGGATGTTTCTTGGTGGGATGAATATATACACAGTGGTAGCTCTGTTCCTGGAAGGCAGGAGTGAAGACACTATAGGTTTGAGGAATGTCTTGAGTACCCAGTTTTTACGGGGTTAGCTACTTCACAGCCAGAAAAACATGCCAGAAGGCCACTGGGCACCAAGAAGTTTGATACCAATGCGTTCATTTGCATTTCCTCCTGATGCTGATGGGCCTGCCAGAACACCTATGAGATCCTGTTCAGCTTCTGGATTCCACATTGGACTGGCAGGTTCAGGCTGGGTTTTGAGCTGGCCTGTCAAATGGTGATGCAAAAACACAAAGGGGGAAGAAAAAGATATGTGGTCTTGGATGTTTGCCCTACAGGGGTAGAACGGATGCTTTGGTTTGGAAGTCCCCGAGGGAACTTGGTTAGTGATAAATAACTGTTTTCCATTGAAAGCCAGTCTGGAAATATTTTGTTCTTCTCTGGTACTTTTGATGTTTGAAGAGGATATATTTCACAAAACAACTGTCTTAAATGAAGTTCAGGTACTTTGGGCTGGCAAGAACCAAGTTTAGTTGTAACTTCATCAAGATAAAAAAGTGTTGAAGGTCACTGGTACCTCTCTAGAATTGCTGTTTAAACTTTGTTCTTTGAATTGGAGTCTTCTCTAACCACAGATGAGTGTTTCTTTGCTACCCCTTGACCAGTGGCTTAGTAGTTTGAAAGCCAGAAATCCAGCAGGGAAGGGTGCAAAGTGCCATTCTGACATTCAGCTGAATGCAATTAGAAACTTTCCAAACCTTTTATACCTGTGGGAAAGTATTTGTAAACCTGAGGATAGAATACTTTTCACAATGTTGTGTCACAGTGATAATGCACAAAGTCGTACATTAAAGGAGCAATGTAAGCTAAGCTAGAGGCAGAAGGAGCAGCTATGAGGGATGTGGCAGAAGCAGTGCTCTGGGAGCTGCCTGTCTAGACACCATGTGATGGTGTTGAGCTGTTGGGTATGTTGGGCCCAGATGAATAGTGTAGTGTAATGTAGTCAAACTGGTTGCAAAAGAAAGTATACTTTTTTTTTTTAAATTAATTCAATAGATGCTATAGTCTAAGACAGCATTAAATTTGAATTGTGTTTATTGCACTCTTCTTGCTGCAAGTAAGGACTGGGGAGAGTTAAAGCAAAGAGAAACAGCAAGTGCAGAAAACAGATTAGGTTACTAATACTTTGATTAGGAGAACATAGAATATGTTAAGCTATAGAATTGTAGCATTGGGAATATGCAACAAGTAGCTGATAGAATTAACTGCTTTGTTTAGCAGGGTGTCTAGTCTCATCAGTTTAAGGTGTGAATAGTTCTGATTCTCTTATCAAGCACAGCTACATCAAAGGAAAAAGCCCTATGGAAAATAAAACTGATTGAATAAAATGAGGTCTGATATTGAACTTAGTGGTATTTCTGTGATTGTGATTTCATATATTTAAATTGATGCAGGAACCCTGAATACTTAAAAATAAGCTCCTATATATAGATATTCCTAGTGTCTCTTGAAATCTCACTTGTAGACATAGAGACAAGTTCCTGATTAACAAAAAGTTTTCATTTTATCACTTAAATGAGCCTAATACATGTCTCCTTGAGAAGCTGTATTTAGTTATCTCAAATTTTTTATGTGATTTTCTCTCCAAATCTCTAAAATGAGAAATCACTATAGTAATCGTTTGGATTAGGGTTGGAATTGTTGCATCTGAGTTTCAGTAAGGAAAATGGGTGGAACTGGAAGTTATTATTAATTTTCGTTTGATCTGAATTTTCTTTTGATTAGTAAGTAATATTATATATTAACTTTCAAGTCTTTTAGTGTGTTGGTTTTTTCCCCCCTGGTTTTCCCGGCCCTTTAAAAATTTGCATTTTAAAAAGCATCTTTCAGATGCTCCTCTTGGTCAGAGGTGAGGTTATTTGGTATTGAAGCCTTTCATCTGTATTTGATAAGTGTAACAGTCTTACCATATGGTGGCTGCCTCTGTCTGTTCAGCTACTGGAATTCGATAACAAAATAAACTAAATATATATATTGTCATTTAGAAGCATTAACTAGATTCTTAATGAAGAGTTTCTTTTAGAGAGAGGTATGTATTTACACAGGTAATCTGAACCTTCCAGGCTGTTAGGAACATCTGTTTTTAAATTGATGAGTGGAGGTGTTGTTTTGTTAAGGTTGATAATTAGCTAATATTTAAATAACTAAGCAGCTTGGACAGCGCTAATAGTACTTTGTCAGAGCTAAGCCTCCTTCCGGCTCAGATCCCACACTTACCTGAGCCAATATATATTTTTACTTGCAGTAGGCATCACATGATCCCTGCAGTATATTTGGCAAACGTATATTTCTAATGTACCTGTTATTAAGCATATTTGTATCCCTAACCTGACATCAGAGGATGGCAGGTCAGAAAGAAAAACATTCAAAAAGGGAATATAATTGTCCCTGAAACATAATTCTGCATGTGTTGTGCTTTTGTCACCTCTTTTAGAGGAGGGAAAGTGGTCTGCACTCAGTACAACATCTTTGTTCTTTTAAAAAAAAAAGGTTTCTATTTCTAGGCTGAATATAATGAGCCCAGATTTGATCGAGGGCTTGGGAAGAAAAGCCGTATAGGATGGATGTTTGCTATAGGATGGCTTTCTTTAGCTGTCTGGCTTTCATTTTCCTGAACAGACTTCCAACTGTCTGTCATGCAACCAGGCAGTAGAGGGTAGTATATTCATGAAGACATTGTGTTGTTTGAGTCTTAGGTCACAAAACAAACTGGCTTGATTCAGTGGTTTTTTGAAGCTGTCTAACAAACCAGTAAACACCAAACGTGAATTGCTGAGATATAAAGACTATCTGAAAGTCTGAATTAGTCATGCAGTGACTTCTGGGGAAAAAGCTTGTTGGAAGAAGAAACTGATTATGGATCCTGGGTGATGACTGGGATTGGTGTACTCCCATTCTATAACACATGAAATAAATACCGATTCTGCTAAGTCTTATCTACCTGACTTTATTTTTCTCACTCCCTCTTAGTGTTGGACTTTGCCTTTGCCAGCTGGCTGTTGCCATGGATATGCCAGTCTTCATACTTGCTGGTCTACTTGTGCATTGTGTGTTCTTGGTCTCCATTTTTGACATCTACTTCAGCTCTCCCCTGGTCCATGGAATGACTCCTCAGCAGACTCCATTGCCACCTCCAGCAAAACGTCTTGTACTCTTTGTTGCTGATGGTCTGCGAGCAGATTCACTGTATGAATTGAATAGCAATGGTACACCCCAGGCACCTTACCTTCGGTAAGTCCATCTAAAAACTCTACTCATCCATGAGATTTCATTTCGGGGGCAAAAAGAGAACAAGAAAAATGACAACAGCTGTGTTGACTTGAGTACTGCCTTCCCTCTACCTTTGAAGTGACAAACTTTAAAGAGTTACACTCTGCAGAAATGCATGAGTTTGGGTTGGTGTCCCTTGTCAGGAAAGCTGCTAAAACAGGAACAGCGTAAATGGTGTCAGTATTGTCCCCTGAGCACTATAGATAGCAGGTAACTGAGAGGAGTGTGAACTTTCTCCATTCACATCAGCACGGAATCAACTCTAAAGCCTGACAGAGTTAATTTAACTGCTTCCTCGATGTTCAGCTTAATAGTAGTAGTTTATTAAGGTGCTTGTCTTCTAACTCTAAGCTACTGATGAAGCTTTTAAAGAAGTAATTGAGTAATGTCCGGAATGGATCTAACAGCAGGCTAACACCTCCTCTTAGTTCCACCCTTCCTGCATGTGTGACCCTGCCCTTGTGCTCCCTGCTCTGTGTCTCGATTGCTTAAAGCAATGATTTGGTTTAAGGTTGTGAAAAATTCATCCTGCCAAAAAGTCATATCCTTGTGTGCTTAGAACTAATTTTCATTAACTTTCCTTGTTTCCCTAAGACAATTGATCATAACACAATTTCTTACGTTAAAAATAAAAGATACTATTATATAAGACTACTTTTCTGTAATAGTGCTGGTCTGGTTTGAATATCAGAGCAAACCCAAATAATCAATCATCTGAAGCTGTTAGGGCTTTTGCAGTCCACTACTGCAAAAGTAACAAACAAATCCTTGCTACAGTGGTTGCCAGCTTATATGGGCTTACTTAAACCTGCTTCTGCTGCTGTTACTGTTTTTATACTATGCTCTCTGCCACTGGCAGCTGTCTGCCACGTCAGTGGGAGTTGTTGTCTTTCAGTGGTGGATTTCACACTTACTTCAGAGCAGTTTCTTTTTTTGTCAGTAACACTGTTGGTCTGTTGCATTAACAACCTACACCATCGAGGTGTGAAGGTTGTAGTGTCCCCATCACTAGGAGCAGTGGTGGGTAGTGGCCAGGAAAGAGTTATAATGGGTATTTTTGCTATTAAGTCTTTTGAGTTTTTAAGTTTAAGCCATTCAGCATCATCATGACTATCTAGGAAAAAAAGTGAAACCATGTACTAGCTTGCCTAGTGCTGGGAAGTTGGCACTGTTGCAGTCTCAACCTTGATTGTGTAGTTATGGCTTTTCTGTTTCAAAATCTGTAAAAGTAAAACATAGTCGCCTGTGATAAAAGTACATGGGTGAATGGAGGGGAAGAACTGTCTTGTAACAAGCAAATATGCTGGTAGACCACTGAGTGGAAGAAAATGCCAGTAGAGGTTTGAAGTGCCATCTGTATTTCTTTCAGCTCTCATTCTGCATAGAAGTACTTATGTGTGTGAGCATGTGTATATGAGAGATGACAAAAACAAAAACATGACATGTTGTTCCTTTTGAAACGTATAGGGCCAAGCAGGCCAGAGCATATCTTCAGATCTATTAAGTGAGCTGCCACAATTTTGAAGCAAGAGACTCAGTGTTCTGTCACTGAACCTTTGAGCTGCACAACTTCCATAGGTTAACTTTGAAAACAGGTTGACAAAATCACGTGTTGGCTTCTGGAAACGTTTCCTTTTTTATTCTCCCAAATTATTGCTGTCTGATCATTCCTTTTCCAATAATATTAACTCAAAGTATATGCAATTTAGTATCAAGTTTGCTTGTTTGCGCATTCATTCCTAAGTGTTCAGTCCCATATCCACTTTATAGTAGTGAACAACATAACAGCCTGTCTTAGTTCGAGGGAGAACTAAGATATCTATGTTAGCCAAGAAATAATCCCCCTCCTTTAAATTTAGAAAACGGAACTTTAATTAGGAAAAATATATGTAAAGGAAAAGATAACAGTTCTTAACCACAACACACACACACACATATATATATATATATATATACATACACACACCAACAGTCTGCAACAAACCCCTCCACCCCCAAATGACAAGGCAGAACAGTCTAAAAGGGCCTCTTGGCTCCTTCCCCCAAAGGGAAATGCGATTATATCCACGGACAGCAGGTGGCGCTGTTGCACCCGGCCGGCTGGGCTCTCCCCTCAGGCGAGGTGGCAGGCAGTTCCCAGGTTAGTTCCCGTGAGAAAAAAAACAGAAAGCAAAACAGCAACAGTCCTGTGTCCGCAGGGGCAGGGAAACTGGAGCTTTCTCCCACCTCATTTTTCCTCACGGCAGTCCTTGTGGTAGTTATGAATGCTCACGGATGAAAACAGTCAAGTTGAGAAGGGAAAAGAGGAACACCATCCAGTATCCAGTGATGCCGGGATCGGAGTGTGTTTCCCCGTCCTGCTACTCCGCCGAGCGCTGAGCTCTCTGACCTGTTGGTGCAGATGATGGCTGTGGTCTAGTCAGGAGTGATGGTCATCGGCTGATTGAGAGTGGTGGTTTCCTCCTGTCATGGTCCTGCTGCTCCTCTGGATCCAACAAGTTGCCCTCGAGGTCTTCTGAGCCCCGTTTATATACCCTCAGTGAGCACCCAGTCCCTCCCCTAGGGCGGGGACTCACACAATGGGTGATTAACTCTGTGAGTCATGGGGTATTGTTGAACTGTTTGATGGCCCATTAGCAGCCACACCCCCTCAGGCTGGGTGTGGAGGTGCTAACGCCTCCCTGGGCAGCTGCTGCAAATGGTCCATTGTTCTTGGGAAATAAATAGAGGGGGTAGAATACATAGCTTTGATCACCTCCACACAGTGATAACTGGTCCCTCCTGCTGAACTAGGACACAGCTAGATTACTAGTCTTATTCAGATGGAGCACTTGGGGAACTACTGCATTATTAATGTGGAAAGATTATCTATAAATAAGCAAGAACCCTTATTGTAGCAATGGGCTGTAAATAGAAGCAAAATTTTGTTAGCTACATGAAATTAAAAATAAATATCCTTTAGACTTGAAGCAGATTGCTAGATGTTATATGCCAAGTACCTAGTCTTTTATAAATATTCTTGAAAAATCTCTTTTTCAGCGGTGTTGTGATAGCTGTGAGGAACAGTAGGTGGTCTAAATTGCTGCAGTGGTGATTTCAGGGAAGATGTTTTCTTCCTTGCCTGTCATGTTTCAGTCATATTACTATATCATATTAGTATTCATCATTGTTATTATGGGTAGTTAATGTTTATAATGTCAAGGAAATTATTTTTTTCAGTGGTTCTTCTGAGTAAAAGGCTTTGAAATAATTCAAAATAGCTAAATGAATTCTGAATAGGTAAATTATGATATCTGGCTATATTTTTTTGCCTGGTATGTGTTATTGTTGACTTCAAATCCTGAAGTCATCCTATTGATGACAACAGTCCCACAAAATCAAAGGTAGACGATTACTTTCCAATTCAATAGAAATCAAGTTTAATTTAAGCCATTTCCTGCCTGTTGTGACAATGAAGTAGGAGAATAGCTGCACATATTCTATTTTTGCCTTAAATCTTCCATGAATACTGCTGCAATACATCCTGATCAGTCTTTAGTGAGAATAAACTAGAAACCACTTTAACTAATGCTTAAATCCTTTTTTCAAATTAGTATTTTCTCCAGTACAACTTGCCTTTAAACCTAGCTGAGATGAGAGCTAGGAATAACATATCAGAGTGCTATGTCTCTATGTGTTTTTATATTTCTCATTAATATTTGGGCTATTCCAAGTAGTTCTGTGAGCTTTCAAGTAGGCATGAGAATGTGAGGTTAAGATAAGTTCAGAAAAAAAAAACACAATAAGCAAACTGTGGATGCTACAAGCTTAGAGTGGAGCCTGACATTTTAGGTTGTAGTTCTATTCTTGTTTCATTACTGAGAAATTTACTTACAACTGAGTGTACAAATCTTGTAACTAACAGTTGTATAAAATCTCTGTTAAAAAAAAAAGTTAAAAAGCATGAAATTAGAATTTACTTGGGCTAAAACACACCTGATAAAAATATAGCCAGTTTTATATCTTATATAATTAACAACAAAAGTACAATTTTCCAGTAATTTGACTGTTAAAAACTGCTTTGAATTTGTTTAGAAGATTCTGCTTGTTTTTCCTAGAAATCCTTATAAGGTGTGTCCTGGTGTGTTTTGTTTTCTTCCTTTGCTCTGACAGTGAACTGATTCTTTCCAGTCTTCTAGAAGATGGAAACAAGAAAACAGTATGTGCTAACGCTCACTGCTTGCTTTCCAACAGGTCCCAACTGTTCGTGTCTAAAGCAGACAGGAGTAGTTTATGAGGCTGTTTCTTATCATTGGGCTTTATCACTGTTTTCTTTGCTTTTTGTCTGTTGTAATTATTGTATGTGCATAAACCCTAGACAATTTGAATGTATTTTTCTGTATGTTGTGAGAAGGTATTCTTCTTCACTTCAGTGTAGTTGCAAAAGATAAAAGGTTTACTTAAATTTTCTTCTTGTTGCTGAAATTGTTTGCACCTTAAATTTGCATGGGGTTCAAATTCTCTTGATGCTGGCTTCTAATGTTCAGCACAGATAAAGGTAGACATGGTCACAAAAACCAATTAAAATTGAACATATTTAATGAGTAAGATAAGATTTAACTCAACAGTTTCAAGCTAAATGGAAAGAATAAAGAAAAGTAGCACCAGGCAGAAACAATCTGTTAGGGGAAAAAAACCAGTAAGCTAACGTGGAAAACAGCAGAAAAAACCAGTATATTAATTCTAGGTGTGTTAGAGCACCAGCTAAAGCCATTTGTTTGCAGTGCTCATGTGCCACAATAGTGATGTTCTCTGTGGGGTGTCATAATATAGAACTACTTGCAGGTTAATATTCTGTTGGTTTTACTGCACAGCAGGTGGTAGTAAAAATTTGGTTTAGTTTGGATTTTTGGTTGTTGGTTGGGGGTTTTTTGGTTTTTTGTGTGGGGTTTTTTTGGTTTTTTTTGCATTTCCTGCCTCACATCTATCTGTTGCTCTTTTTATTTGTAATTTGTTGTACTTTCAAGAAGTCATGAGCATTAACAACCTTGTATTCTGTTTTCAGGGGTATTCTAGAGAATAATGGCAGCTGGGGAATCTCTCACACTCGTGTCCCAACAGAATCCAGGCCAGGGCATGTTGCACTTATTGCTGGATTTTATGAAGATGTCAGTGCGGTTGCTAAAGGTATGCTGGTCTTAAAGCTTTGAACTCAGTCCTCCTAAATAAGGTGTTTCACTGATATGCTTGGCTTCTAGATGATTATTAATAAATACCTGCATAGTGGTTTTTATACCAAGATTATATGAAAAATAGTAATTTTGCATGGATTTTCCACTCTTAATATTGATAGCTATGAAAATAGCTTACCTACGTTAATATTTCATAACGTTGTCAAATTTAGCACTCTGAGACTAAAGCAGAAGTATCTTATGGCCTCACCTTTTCATGTAACAGAGTTTTCAGTAATCATTTGGGATGTAATAGGAGATGTCTAGCTGTTGCAAATGGGAAATTAACAACTGTCCTAGCTGCATCATTGCTGTCTGGAGTTGGAGAATCAGGAGCAAAATAAAGCAAAAGCCCCAAGCGTGTATTTTGTTCAGCGCTGTCACTCCGTACTTGGGCCTTTATTATGTAGAACAACCCTTTTTGTTACTGACTTGGTCTTTTGTGTGGTCCTCTGCTTTCCCCCAGGCTTCCAGGCCTGGACACTATTAATGTTGGGTGTTAGTTTTGGGCAGGGTAGGTGAGAGGAGTTATTTGGTCTTGTCCATGTTCCTAATCAAAAGGTTCTTCCTTCTGACAACTGCTACAAATGCAGGATTAGCAGGAATAGTTGTTAAAAGTACCTATTATATTTCTGCCAGCTGCCTTTTTGTGGAAACAGAACACCTTGAAGGTTTTATTGTGATGAGGTGGAATATGACTGCTGGAAATATGATACAAGTGTGTAATTTATTGCTTGAAATGCCAAAAGCTGAGTTCAGACAATATGAAATTTAGAATTCAGGCGAATTTTAGCTGTTTAGAAGGTAAATCAGCTGTGTGTTTTGCCTGTTTGAATCCCTGCATATTGAAATTGGTTTAGGTTTTCAGCTCACTTGTTAATGAATGGGGGACTAATTATAGTAGAGGCTGAAATGGAATTAAAACTAAGATTCACAAACTGGAGTTCATTGTGTAATAATAATGGGGAAACTTATTAAAAACCACACCAAGTGTTTTGCATGGACTGTCAGTCTTATCAATTATATCTTCTGTTAAACACATTTAAAGCCATGTGTGTTTGTTTAACAGGATGGAAGGAGAATCCAGTGGAATTTGACTCAGTTTTCAATGAAAGTAAATATACCTGGAGCTGGGGAAGCCCAGATATTTTGCCAATGTTTGCAAAAGGTAAGGCTTAAATTCTGTGAATCTTGAACACATAGTTATCAGATAGTAAAACAGAGACACTTAAAATTTTTGAGTTATCTAAGAAGGTGAATGTAGTATTTCCACTTTGTGTATTTGTGTATGCTCTATGCTTGGTTTCCAGTTTGTGAATTCAAGAGGGGATGAAGGAAAAGAAGCAAGCTTTTAATGAGGGTATCTCTATTTATCGCTAATCAGTTTAAATAGACCTTAGCTAATTCTGTTAGCATGCTGAAAGAAGCACACCTCTAGTTATAAGGACCTAGTGAGTTTTTTCTTTGGTTGAGGTTTAAAGCTTGTTTGCAAGCGTGCAGCTGGGATTTTTCTTCCTATGCCTGCAGCTCCCAGTGATTTGGGAGACAGAACTGCAATGATGCTTTTTGAGTGTCTGAGCTGCAGAAGTAGCTTATTGTGGGTTATCCTGTTCCTACTCTGAACAATAATACGTAAAGGGAAGAATTGTATGCAAGCGGGGACTTCCTGGTACTATTCCTGAAGCTGATGTCTTCTGCCCATGGTGTGCAGTGTGTTAGAGTCTTGTCGGCCCAGTGCAACTGGTCTTTGTGCATGCAGAGATTGCTGAGAAACAGTTCAAGTGTCCAAACGTTCTGCAAGTTGAATGTTGTTGTTTCCTTGAAAGAATGAGTGCATATACACCACTTTCACATAATCTCAGAATAAACAGACTGAAGTGAAAAGGAGACAAACTAAGGGCATATGCCTATGTTATGTTCTAATTATTGGTATTGATAAGTGAGAAAAATGGGATAGGCAGAATAGGAGTAGAATATAATATTGGTTTAGAAAAAATGTTCATTGTATTTCTGTTGAAGATTCTTGACCTTTTTCTACACTTGTATTTCTTCCCTTTCTGATAAGCCTGATAATCCTGATAAGCCCCCCACATCCCTCTTTTCTGTTCTTTGCTTAAGCCTCATAAATTTATGATTAGCTGTAAAAATACCTCCTAATAATTTCCCATGACCACAGATGACAGTTTATATTTGGAAATCATGTCATGGTAGCTGGTGAGAAAGGGGAGGTAGTTGCCCTTGCACAGATTATTTATATTTTTGGGGATATGTTCTTGAGAAAATATTTGGAGAATTCAAGAATTTCCCAGACCCCTGTCATCCTACTGGTTTTGTTTGAGTAAGAAGATAAACAGAGGACTTGGGAGCAGCTTTGAAGTTATCTGTAGAGATATGCAAGGATAATGCTCTCAATAAGGCTTGTTCTGAGTGGTATCAACAATGGAACTTCCTTTTGCAGAGAAGGAAGGAAATTCCCCAAAGCTGGCAAAGGTTTAGTGCAGCAGTATATCTGAATGGTGTCTCTGTGGGAAAATGAATCATAGTTTCTCATGACAGAGAGATAGATTAACTTCTTTTAGTTAGGAAAAAGTATTTTCTTTATTTCAAAGAGGAAAAGTTTTAGAATACAGAGGGAATGTAATCAAGTGTTTGTTCTTTACTTTTACAAAAAGGCCAAGAGGGATGCAGGGGAGCATAGCTTAATTTCTCTCCTTGTTTTCTTATTGCAAGTTAGTGAGGTCACAGGACTCTTATTGTGTGTATTTTATTGTGCCAAAATGTTCAGAATTTTATTAATTATTTCACCACTTCCATTGAATGGTGCATAAAGACTGTATAACACCTGCTGCTTTTTGGAAACGATAGAAAAATCCTTTGTTTTCTGTAATTGTCTATATTATCTAGGCACTTTTCTTGTAATAAATATTTCAAAGGAATGGTTGAGGATTCTGTTGAGAAGATAAATAAAATGCTCACAGATTTCTTTCAACATCAAGATATACATGAAATCTAAATTTCTCAAATTCTTTATGACTGTGTGATTAGCATTTTAGTCTGAGAAAATGTCCAATGTTTGTATCATGGGCAGGGTTAAAAGGTGTCTGTTTATAATAGTTAAACTCAATTAAGATACATAAATTCAGTGTGTTAATTTTCCCTCATATCTCTATGATGGTTTTATATTATAACATTGAATTTATCTGAAAAGAATGTACTTTGAAAATGCCTATTTTGTTTCCAGAATGCTTCTTAAAACTTTGCGTTTCTTTTCTGGACTTCCTAGAATTTGAGGTCTGACTTGAAAAGTCCAGTCTTTTGTCATGGGTCTGGGTTGGAGTATAATTCAGAGTTTTAAATGTCACACTGAAAAAGAAGCTGAGTCTGTTGCTTCTCTTAAGGGCAGTAGATGCTAGTCTGTTTTACCCAGATTACCATTTATTCCACACATTCCCTTTCTCTTTCTTGGAAGCTTTCAGAAAGGCTAGGGTCATTGAGTGTGGAGAAGGGTGTCATCAAGACCATGGGGAGGACTGGACAAACCATTGTTAGGGTTATTCTGGACAGACAGACCTATCAGTCAGCTCTTTTAGTTCCTTGTTGCTAAACAATGCAGAATTTCTTACATTCCTCACATAGCTGTGGTTGATGTTGGCACTCTGATGCCCGCACTGTCCAGCTCAGTGTCTGACTGTCCTTGTGTATTCATTCTTCTTTCCCTTCTTTTGTGACTGCAAAATTTACTAGCAAAGTCTCCTGCTGATCTGGACTCTGGACATGACCAGCTTGTCAGACACAGGACCTGCCTCACTAGCAGAATGACAGCTTTGCTTTCCATGGGTTGTAAATCTTATTATAAAAGGGTGATAATTGGCTCCTTGATCCTAATATTTGGATATTGATGCTGAGAGCGAGATGAAGTGCCAGACAAGAGAGCACAAGGAATAGGTGGTATCTGGTTTGGGAGTTTCTGACACCTCCAGTTATTTCCTGTAGTGTAATGGCTTCATCAAACCCAGTAGAGTTCTGTGTTTGCTTCTAAAGTATGTTTTCATCTCTGGCTTTCTTCTACTTTCTATCCCATCTTTGCTTCCTCATCCCCAGACTTAAAGATAAATGCAGGCATACTATTGTCTGCCACGTCTCAAATGACAGAAATTAAATAAAATAATTGTAGTGGTTTTGGTTTGGGGTTTTCCTGGTAACTGGGGTCATAACTAAGGAAGTATTCCATCTCATTCCTTTACGTAAGCAAAGATATGAGAGGGGGAGTTGGAAGTCAGGAGGCATTCCTTTTCCTGGCAGTGCTGGAGAGCAGACGAGCTACCTGCGGTCACTCTGCTTGTGGGAGTGGGCCGTGGCTGAGGGTCTGTTGATCAGCCAGCTGGGTTAGGAGGAGCTGCCCTGAGATTCGGGAACAGCAGTTGTTCTGGTGAGAGGGAAGTGAAAACTTGTTTTTCTCTCCTTTTCTCCTCTGTATATATATGTACATATATGTAAATATATATAGACTGATTTAGTTCTACTGAAGTTCGGTTTTGTGGGGTTTTTTTCTTTTCCCCTTTTCCCTTTTTTCCCCTCCTCCCCTCTCCCTTTCTAGTCCTGTGGCTGGGAGGGGTCTTTAGGGCCCCTGTTCTGGGCCTTTCGGCTCTTGGCATTTGGCCAATT
>WBMV01004097.1:15234-46547 GCA_013396655.1 Campylorhamphus procurvoides
CTTCGGGATTTGCGGAAAGAATATGGTCGCCAGCCTGGTGAAAAAATTCTTACCTGGCTGTTGCGGTGTTGGGATAACGGGGCTAGTAGTCACCTGTTAGAACGCTCTGAAGCACAACAACTAGGAGGCATTGCTAGAGATCATGAAATTGGGAGAGAAATGGGAGCAGAGAGAGGCATTTGCAGTCTTTGGAGACGACTTCTCGCAAGCATAAGAACGAGGTACCCGTTCAAGGAATATCTAGCAAACTCCCCATTAAGAAAATGGACTAATATTATAATATTATTGGATTACTGGTGTTGATATCATGGTCACAATAATATTTTCTAACATTAACATAATATTTTCTAACATTTTGCATAGTAGAATTTCTTATTAAAAAAAACCAAACAAACAGTTATTTTATAAGCTGTGCAGACACTCCAAAACTTTCCTAGCATGACTTCATTTTGCCACTGTTTCTCCTTATAGCCGTGCAGTATTGGGTGGGTTGTTTTGTTTCGATCTGGTAGAAATTAGAAATGGGTAAGTCATAGATGTGTTCCTTTGCTCGGTCTGCAAACTGTGTACTGTCGTTTGGCTTCTTTGATGTGGCACTTCTCAAGGAAGGTCTTCTCGGGTTTGCTGTTACACTGTGGAAAACCAGTGCAGTGTTCTATCCTCTTAGTGATGGACAGGACTTACTTCTTTTGAACTCATCCACCAATTGGAACTCCTGAATGTGCTTGTTAATGCCTGGCAGTATTTTCTTTCTTTTCCTTCAGACTGGAAACTGCAGTGACTGTTCTAAGAGGTTGTAAAATCTCATGGGGCATGGGAGAGCTGTGCCAGAAAATCTGTGCCAGCTTTCATCTCCTTGGCCTGACATATCTGCATGCCTTTGTGTGGGTTTGCACATAACCTCGGTCAAGCAGCTCCCTTATGCTGGGATTTTAGCTTGTTCACAAGCCTGCAAGCTTACACAGTGGCATTATATAATTGTGACATCCAACAAATCGGTTATATTCTTGCTGGTCATCAGCCGATTGAAGAAGATTTTACCTTCTGGGAGTTTACATTGTAACGATATAAATAGCATCGCTGAGCTGTAACAGCTTTGCTGTTGACCAAATTATTTAATTAAACTTTACCTAGCTTCAGATCTTTCTAGGACTTGTAAAGTTTTCTTTCTTCTAGGTCTTCATCTCCCCCACGCACACACCTTTCTCTACTTTGCTTCTGTGACAGTGAATAGAGAACAAAATCACCTTGTCCAGATGCTGTGTTTGCACATCAGTGGCCCTCGTGTTGTATTTTGTAATTGAACATAGTCCAGTAGTTCTCCCTTTTCTATTTTGGATGGAAGTTTTAAAGATGAAGACTTTGAATATTGTCTTCCTGAAGTTGGCCACTGGACTTTCAATAGCTAGAACTGGTATATAGTAACCCTCCTGACGCCTTTGTTATATGTGATACATGATGTTTTCCTGTGTAAAACCTCATTGATAGGGCATTGTCTTATATGATTCAGTTGAACAACCAAAAGCCGAGTATATTTTTCTCAAACAGTCTCCCCACCAAAACACGTTTAAATCAATCTCTGAATATGTATCTTAGTTGGTTAGAAGTTTAACAGCTGTGGTGGGGGAGAAGCGGCTCCCCTATGGTCCCACGGCCTCCTGGGTTCTGGAGGGGATTGCGAAATCCCCACGTGGTCTGGAGTAACGAGATGTAACAGTCCGAGATGGACTGGTCATAGAAAGCATTTAATTACCGGTGTCCAGGGTATTTAAATCCTTTGGGCGGGGTTTGGGAGGTAGGATGTGATAGGGTAAGGGTTCAGGGGGAGTGGTGTGGCTTGGGGGGCACAGGGGCCAATAAGGGAGCAGGAGGACCAAAACCCAGTGGGAACCCAGGGATAGGGATTGACAGGTGATACATCCAATGAGGTCGGGAGGGGGGCAGGGCTGGATACCCGGGAAAAGGAACAGTCCATTTTCACATGTGTGCAGGGGTTTCTAGGGGTTACAATCTAAACAGGGGAAAACCCGTACATAAAAGACGCAGGTAATGTTGAATTATAAAGTCTCTGGTCCTTTGGAAGCTGTCACATCCATCGTGGGCTTCTTTTTCCACGATGTATAGTCTGGATAATCCTCTGTCTCTGCTCTGCATATGCTGTGGTAGAAGTCATTCCCAACAGAAGTTGTCCAGTGAAATTCTTTGTTTCAAAATCAAATTCCATTTAATTTGCTTGAACTGGGATTTGTTTTACTCGTATCTCCTTTTCCATACTTTATTTCCCCATCTGAGCATACTGGATAACATTGTTCCTCATTTCTCTGAGGTGCTAATGTGGTAATATGGTATCCAGGTTTCAAAAAAGCATTAATTATAGGAAAGTTTAAAATAAGGAGAAAATTTCTTTTACTTTTCTCAGGATTGTCATTCTTGATAAGTTTCTACTCCTGTACATGAAAGTATTTTTGACTATGAAAAGAGAAAAAAAATTTTTATATGTTGTCTATATTGTTTTTACAGGTGCTACTGGAAATCATGTTTATACATTTTGTTACGCAGCAGAAAGTGAAGACTTTGGAGCCCAAGATGCAGCCAAGCTTGACATATGGGTTTTTGATCATGTTAAGGTAAGGAGAGGATCTTTTAAAAAGCATAGCTGGATGTTAACTTTATTATAGAACATGTTAACCTTATCATAGAACTAGAAAGGAAGAAATTTTTGAAAGGCCTGTCACTTGGGGGTCATAGGTAAAAATTGCTTGAATCAACTTTCATGGCTAGTATTATGGATGCTCAGAGGAAGTATTTGTCATTCATTGCTAATTAAAAAAACTAACACTAATAAAAATACCCTTTACAAAACATTCTTGGCTTTTCTTTGTCTTGTCTATAAGCTGAAAGCCATCTTTGAGTGCTACAGACCCTTTACAATCTTGAATGCTCTTAGTCAAGGGTTTTGTAACAGGTGTTACAGCATGACAAAAATTATAAGTCTGCATTATGATAAAGAAATGGGCAATATTATTGACTTAATTTTTGTCAGGCTTGTACCCTGAGTGTAATTGTTCAGTGTGGCTTCTTCAGATCCATGTAGCTGGCTTCTGATTGTCTGCTATGGTTCACACTATGCTGTGACAGATGAGTCACAGGAGTCACAGTTAGTATGGGGGGAGAAAGAGGGAGGCGGAGGCAGCTTGGGCCCTGGAGCACTATAATATGTTGATGTGGTACTCTGTTCAGCTGACTTGGGTCAGTGCTGATTCATGACTGTTGTGTTCTGTGAGGCCGTCACTGTAAGTATTAATAGGCCAAGACACATAATCTCTGATTATTTGCTAATTCCTATGTTGATGTTATTCCATGCTACCTCCCTTGTTCTGGATTAAGAAATGTTGATAGTAGACAAATATCTATATCAGTGAAGCAATTAAATGAGTTGCTTTCTGAATCTCATAACAATGTTAATGGAGTTTAAGACTTAAAACTTTTTCCACAAGATCTCTGGGCAGTATGCATTAGGATGCATTAGTATTAGCTAAGCAGCATAAATCAAATCAAAGAAAGAATAAAACCAAATAAATCAATTAACCAAATCTGCATCTGTTTGGGAAGCAGTGACATAGGGTGAAAAAGTTCATTATAGTTTGCCAATTTTCAAAGGAACTGACTTCCTGAGTTTCCACGTGAAAATGTTTTTTCTGTCTGCCATCCTCTCCCTGAATGTGCACTTTGTGCCATGTTGTCTGTTGTAATGCATATGAATAATACAAATGAAATTAGGCTGTGTATTAGTTTAGAGGAAAACTAAGATGTCTATGTTGACCAGGAAAAAAAAAAAGGAGAGGGGCCTTGTATTCGGGTAGAATTCCATGTGAGTATTTCTGGTCTGTGTTTGGCCCAGCCACCTGTGAATAGCTGGGTTTTCTCATGCCAAGTTATGGGAAAACAGTCTGATAAAGATGGTCTATAGCCTTGAGAGAGAGATTTCTGTGAAAACTAAAATTAATTGGTCTCTCATGATTGGCCCTCCAAGGGCATTTGGAGGAGAAAGAGGAGGATGAAGTAAACCCCCAGACTCAAAGACCCTCTGAAATGGACTGTGCAGGTGCAGAGAGACCCACACAAGCTCAGAGAAGTGTCAATTATGTAATATAAGGGGCCATGCCAAATACTTTTGCCTAGGCAGTGTTGGCTATGTTGCTCAGGTAAATGTCATTTTGGCCAAGTAGATAAAAGGCAGATGGCCCATGTTTTGGGGCTTGCTCACTTCACATGACACGACAATGTTGCCTTGGCGGAGACACCCCCCGTCACCTGTGAGCCAGCTGACCCTTGAGGATGCAGCCACTGCTAGGGAAGTCTGGGCATTCCAGGGGTTGGTGAGACAGCTCCATGGGGGACACCTGGGCAATTTGGGTGTTTGCACCTGGAGGCTTATTTTCTCTTTTCTCTCTCTCTCTTGGGTTTCTTTCCTGTTTTCTTGTCCACCTTTGGTAATAAAACTACTGTTCGGGTTAAGTTTTCTGCGGTGTCTCAGTTTCAGCCTCCACATCTCTTTGGACCCCTATTCTCCCTGGAACAGGCTGCCTTCCCCCAAAAAAACCACGCCACTCCTTTAAATTTAGAACAAACTTTAATTATGAAAATGAATAGAAAAGGATAACAGTTCTTACCTAAAATATATCTATCTATATATATCCAACAAAAAAGGAACTGAACAAAACAGCTTGTAACCATCGCCTTTGCACGAAATGAAAGTCTGTGCTCCCTTTGGGTGCAGTTGTATTTACGGACGGCAGGTGGAGATGTCGCGCCTCGGCTGGCTGCGGGGTGGGCTTTCCCAGGGATGCGGCAGAGGTGTCGGTGAGTCCCAGTGATGGACCTGTGGCAGTCCCAGGTAGACTCACATGGGATCGGTCGGGCATAGGGACGGGGTAGAACCTTTCTCATGTTGCAGTGCAGATACTCTCCTAGTCCTTTGTTCGAGAAGCATCGTTGGGCCGGGGTGGGGGGGCAGAGGGAGCAGCAGCTTCTCTGCCGATGACTGTCGACCCTCTCAGGGAGTCCGTCGCAAATCCAAGGCAGTGACGGCTCTCTTTCTCTCTCTCTCTCTGAGGCACAGGGTGTCCAGAGCTAGGGGTTGGAGTGGGGGGAAGAGGAGCCAATCCAAAGACGGGCTCCCTCCGAGATGCTTCCAGCTGCCACTGGAAGTGCCAACCCAGCACCCAGGCAGAAACCTCTCTTCCTTCCCCCTCACCCCCATTCCTCAGCCATCAAGTTGGAATTTGGGCAATTGGCCACCCCTTTGTTAGCTAGTAGTGGGGGGGTGTTGGACGTTAGCTTCAAACTCTGTGTTGGTAGGAGAAGGAATTCCGTAGCAGATTCTGGAACTATAAAAGGTTGTCGGTTAACACTTGAATAGCTGTTGTCATAAAGTTATATCCTGCTGTCATTTGGAGCTGTACGAGTATGTGAGGGTGGTGCTGCCTTTCCTTTGCTTCAGAACACCTAATGGCATTTCTCCTTTCAAACTATAATGATACATTTAATATACATGTCGTTACTGATTACTTTTTCCTTGGAACCAGTACCATTATTTTAAAGACTTATTTTGCCCATCTCAATTTCCTACTGTGAATCGATAGGACTTGATTGACTGGTGTAAACCACACATTGCATTAATCATCTCTTCAATTACACATGAACAATTGCTTCAGTATTGTGGTACCTGAAGCTTACTGAAACTGAGGTCACTGTGTTATTACAGCTCAAACAACTTTCAGCTATGCTAATTGTAATAGGCGTGAAGCGATGAGTGATTTCAGCAATTAATTTTATTTATTGATATAAAACAATTAATGATTTTATTTATTAAGGTAAAAGGAGAAAAAAATAAAAAAATTAGTGATCTTTATTAGGGTGATTTTAGCTCTGTGATTCTCAGCTCCAGCGCCAGCTCTTTTGGAGGGTAAGCCCAATAGGCAGCAGCCCTAGGGCTGGGCGATGTGTGGCCAGTCCCCGCTGACACACACTTGCCCTGATGTGACAGCCCTGAGGCTGGACGAGGTGACCTGACCCGATCCACACTCGCACTGGCTGAGGGCCAAGGCGCTCCTTTTATCCAGTTCTGGCTGTGTAAGCCACGCCCATCTGAGCATGCTCCGTAGCGTCCAGCTATTGCATCATCCTCCTTGCGAAATTATAGTTAAGTTCTCAACTAGGTNAACAGCAGTACTCTTGGCCTACTCTTTTTTTTCCTCCTTTGGAGTTTTATCTCAGTTACTTAACAATATAAATATTTTAACTCATATGTTGGCCAAGGTGGTCCCTGGATTTCTGCCTCTTTAGGTAGCAAAAGGCATGTGAACTAACATGTGCTTCTTCACTATTATGTGGTCTGCAGGTCCCAAGCATCATGAGGGCCACCTGTGCCCCAAAAAAAGATGGGGATAAAATGAAAAATGTCTAACTACTGTTTGGACTGCTAGTGCTGGCACTCTGAAATTGTTTGTTCTCTTTAAAAAAAAGCTAACGGTATTTTGGTCAGGAGATGGGTAACTTTGGTGGTTACTTCTATGGCTCAGAAGCAGATTACTTAAATCATGGAAGAAAAATTTATGATACGATAGTTCGTGTCATGTCTGCTCATGATACAAAGGTGATCCTAACCTTTTCTTGGGATAGAAAATTTAGCATAGACTAGACTATATGGGGGTTTTATCTGCAGCTGCATTAAAACTCAGTAATTTTAATGTGCAATAATAGCTTGAAAGTTATTTGGAGTTCCAGACGGGCATGGAGTTGATTGACTGTGAGGTTTTTCTGGGTTTCGGGTTGACTTTTTTGGGCTTTGGTTGTTTCTTTTTTTGGGGTTTTTTTGGAAGCCTTCCAAATAATTAAGTGATTGAATGTAGTCTAGTGTGATGTGGCCCAATGATTATCAGCTTTTACCTAAATCATACTGTGGGTCTGTGCTATTAAAAATTAAGGAGCAAAATACTGGGAGTTTAGATTAAATAATAGGAAAAAAGAATCTTCCTAATGCATTTATGACTTTTTTTAAGTGTTTTGTGGAAAACAGTTTTATAAGATTGTACTATTTCTTAATGTAAAAGGTTTAAAATTCCAGGAATTTCATCTTGGAGATGAGTCTCAATAATAGCCTAACCACAATTTATTATGACCAAAGGGTAGGATATGCTCAGTATAGTCAGTTCATATTTTCTGAGTTCAGTGGACATGCAGGTACAGATGGCAAACATTTGGGGGTCTTTTCTGTTTTTCTCTTATGATGTTGAACACAGTACTTCATTCTTCCTTTGACTCCTTTCTGCTGGACGAGGGCCATTCAGGCCTTCAGACTGTCTCTTTCATGCAGGTTGGCGGCTGGAGTCCAGAACTGAATTATGGTAAACTTTGAATCTCTGTTGACAGTACCATGACCTAACGTTTCTGCCAGTAGATTTCAATACACTACAATTAGCAGTTCAGTGATTGAATGATTTATTTTAAATGTGAAGGTGTCTTGTGCATGATCATGCTCAACTGATCTAAACCCGGGTATGTTTATCCTGCCTTTATACATTTGTTTTACGTCTGAAAACTGGCATAACTATGTGAGTTCTCCCATTAGCACAGATCAGCATGCACAGCTTTGAGCAACCACTTAAATTAAGTTGTCCTAGATTATGTATGAAGGACCTTTGTGAAAGGAAAGTTTTTTTTTAGTCTCTCTCCTTTTACACGCATACAGTCACCAACAGTTTATCAGCACTATTAAAGGATTATGCTTTCATGGAAGACTGTTTGAGGGAACAAAAGGTCCCCAATAACTTAGATGTTTAACATCTCTAAGTTCATGTTCTGTTCAAATGTGTAATTGTTAAATCTGCTAGGTAGTCTTTTTTTTCTTCTTTGCTTTCTCCCATCTGAGGAGGGAGATGATTAGATAAAGATTTCACATAGTTATAATCAAACTTCTGTTGTAATATTTTAATTGGTATTACATTATAATCCGGTTCACAGCTTGGTGTAAGTGTTTTAACGGGAAACTTATCACTGATCTTATTAAACTGTGTGTCAGTGGATTATTTTGTTGTTAATTGGCAGAAAATCACAGAAAAGTTGCCAAAATTACATAAAAAGAAGGTTGGAAGAAAGCTGTGGCGGCCATCAAGTACAACTCCCTGCATTAAGGAGGCTCACTTAGAGTAAGCTGCTCAGGTCTTGCCCAGTCAAGGTTTTAGCATCTTGAAGGACAAGCCTTTTGAGAAGCTGTTCTAGTATCTGGCTACAGTTATGGTTTAAAGAAATAGTTTTTAAAAGCCTCTTTGTCTTGCTGGAATTTCCCCCATTTCAAATTGTGAGTTTTCTGTGGTCCCATCTCTGAAAGCCTCTGACCTGTCTGGTTTAGTCTTCCCTTCACCCTCACTGTGGATGGTTGTGAGACAGCAATGGGATCTCTCCTTAGCTGCTTTTTCATGAGAAATGGCGTGCTCTTGGCCTTTTTGGTGTTTATTTCCCTCTCTGAACCTTCTTGGTGTGATGTGGCTTATATATACATACAAAGGAGGTAATATTACTGAATAGAGCAAATGAAAGGGAAGAAGAAAAAAAGAATTGAGACAGAAAGGTGGGTTGGAAACCAGTGTTTCCAGGTGGTAGAACTCAACTTTTGTGAACACTGAGAACCAAAAAGAAGAGGGCTTTAGCAGGCTACGAGGAGATACAAGGATCGTTTTGGACAAACTGTTCAGCAACCTCCAGAGCAAGGTTGAAGTGGGTTTTGCCCCTACTGTTTGGTATCCTGCTTACCAACTCACCACCTTTATCAACCTAAGGTTACTCCTTGTGGTGAGCTTCCTATTTGGTTTTGGTGGGGTTTTTTTTTCGGTAAACCATTTTTTAAAAAACTCCATGGGATAGTTTTCTATTTGTTCTGGGAAAAGGTGCCACATCTTTCGTTACACTCATCTTCCATTCCTCATCATATTCTTAGCCAGAGTTTGGGCATGCTCTTCTGGCTGCTGCCACTCTGGGTTACAGTGTGGCTGGGGCTGGGTATGTCATGGGAACTCGTGTGGTGAGAGAGGAGAAGCTCAGCTTTGCCTTCCTCTGAGTGGTTTCTTTCATATAATCATTCTGATGCCTAAGGATTTTAGTGTGTATTTTTTAGATTTTTAGAATTATGCAGGTTGAATGGATTCTCCTAGGTTGCTCACACAATGAAATCACTATACGTTTTCGCACACTTTGCCCAAGGACATGTTGTTTTGAAGAAGCGCAGGCAAGAATTATAAGACAGCTTGAAGATAAAACAGAAGAGAAAGCTCAGAGCCCTTGGAGAAGAGGCAGTTCTGAGGATGGGCACCAGGGGAAATAGGTTCCACAGGCTGGTTATAGATATCATATATGTTAACTACTGAAGCTGTAACATCTGGCTTATGCATGCACATACTTTTGGTGTGCACCTTGGAAGCTCCCAATAACAGGTTCCTCTATCTATCTGTATGTCTATCTCCAGTAAAGTTCTTTTGATAGGTTTTTGCAGGAATTTAGGCATCTATTCTGTGATAGAAAAATATATACCTTCTAATATTGATCTACCATTTTGTAGTTTCCCGTTTGTCTGTTTTGATATGTTGTTTCCTTTTACTTAATTAAAAATAAGAAGATAGAATTATACTGTATCCTGCAAATTACTGGTGCGCTCTGGAAAGCTTCTTCAATCAGTGGTCAAATATGTGCAGGTGGACAAATCTCTATGGGAAAATGGAAATCTTAAAAATAATTGTATTGCTACTTAATGTGATCAGATTTTGTTCTTGTATCTTTATTTAAAATATCCCTGGACTTTGGTCATGATTTTGTTTGGGCAAGAGCTGAAGTTGAGAGTGTGAAAATCTTAGTCCATGCAGCTTGTGTATAGTCATGGAGTTAAAAAGCTGGAATTGTGTGTTGCCATGGTTTTCTGACTTAGCTTACTATGATACTGTTGCTGCAGGCTGGATCTTCCTCTTGGTACAGTGACTTTTGTTTACACAAGGTATGAGCTTTGGTTTTTAACAGCTCCACTGCTACCACAAATACGTGGTGGACTGCCCTGTCCTTTGCTGGCAGAAATAGTTCACTGCTATACCAGGATTTTCCCTAGACTCTTTCATGAAATTTGAAGACATTAATTTATATTAGTGTACTGAAAGGTTCTCTAGATGCTTTTTGGACTAAAACTCTACTGAACTTTGTTTCCTTGGGCAGTGTTATTACTAAGGAGCTGATGTTGGAATAGCTGTCTGCCTGCATTTTGCATTGCTTTAATATGGCTAGTCTAACACAGAATAGCCATATCAAGAGACATTCCATCTGAGGGGAAGATTGTCCCCTGGCATCTGCCTCAGGGATGCTTAAGTAGATATGTGCAAGGCAGATGTATGTTCTGTACTTCATATATTTGAAAAACATGTCATGTTTTGTTTTGTTCTATTATTGTAGTTTCTGCAAACAAGTTGTAGCTTGGTATCTCAGTCCTGTAGAGCCTGCTTTCACAGCGAGAGTTTTTGAGACCTTTGCTTTTGGTTTGAATTCAGTAAATCGATAGAAATGTAAAGCCAAAAGTGGTGCTCAGGAATGCTTCATCATTGTGTTTACACAGAAGGCAAAGAAGGGGTGACATGCAATTAGCTGGTATGTCTGCCTACACAAACTCAAAAAAAAAAAAAACCCAAACAAAATGGAAACAAATCAACAACAAAAACACAAAGAAAAAAGGCCCCAAACCAAAAAAAGGACACCTCAACTTGAGTATTGCCTTAGATAAGCTGAAACGGGCTGGCTATACTGATAGCAATTGTCCTCCAAGAAGTAAATTGGGAAGTCATTCTTTTTTCTTTTTTTTTTAACTCTAATAACTACTAGTATTTTGACATGTGTTTTAGTTTTAATAGGCTGCCTATCTTTCTCCATTTTACTCAGATTAATATATTAATGGCTTATTTCATGCAGAGCTTCTTTAATTCTTCCAGAAGTAATCAAACCTTGTTCTCTGCACTGAATGAAGAGAAAGTGGTTATGTTCCTGCATTTGCTAGGCATAGACACAAATGGACATGCTCATCGGCCAAACTCAAGGTAATTGAGATATTAAGTATATCTTATTAGTTTTAAATGCATGCAGAAACTTCTTTAACAGTGCTATTTATCAAGCCAAAAGCAAGACTTGTAGGGTTGTGGGTCATATATGCCACCATGATTGCCTATGTTCTGAATTTTCTGAGTTATTTTGTTTTTTAAGGGACCATCTGTAGCAGTGACAAATTTTTGCAATATGCAGTATACCTGGTTATACTCCTGTACTGAAGTCTGATTTTTGGCAGATTGTCTTCGTTATGGCCAACACATAATCTGGAGAATATGTAGGAAATGGCAGTTTTAAACATAAAACGGATCATTTTCAGATTTCCCATTGCTGAAATGATATGGTTGAGTTTATAGAGAACAGTAAGCTCAGCTATAATGGCTGCAAATTCTAGCATTATGCTTTGGCTTTCCTTATGACTCTTGAACAAAGAAGAGTTTAGTTTAGCAGTTCTCATCACTAATTTGTCTTGAAGTGCATTATTTGAGAACTGTCTTTTCGTTTCTTCACATGCTTTGAATGTAGGTTATGTCTTTCTCTTTACCCTTGCATAGTTTCAAAATTCATACTCTGATTCCCTACATTATTCCAAAGTTCATACTTGCTGTATGTCTCATGTTCACTTGTTTGACGAAGTTCTAAAACTGACTTTAGCAACATCAATAAATAGAAAATTAGTTGCCTGAAAATTAATCACAGTCACTTTTTCTAAAAATGTGCAAATTTTTTATTAAGCCTCTATTCCACAAAACTTTAGGATCTGTTCTAATCTATGAATCGTCTCAAAGCAGTGCCTATATGGTGAGATCTTTCTTTGCTATTTAGTTACCAGTTTAAAGTAATTTTTGCAATTTGCAATTTAAGGTGTTTAAGTTTTCCAGAATTTCTTAGTTTTGTTATTCTTCTTAACTTGCCTGGTAGCTGTGAGTGATAGAATTATAGTCTTAAGAACAGGTCAAATCTGAAATATAAATCCATTTGAAACTGTGGTTTCAAACTGTGCTATGACCACTTAATATCTCACATAAGACTCAGAGGAGGAGAGATTTTACACCTATGAAGCCTTTTGTTATCTTGAGGTTCTGTAGAGAGTAAAGTCGTCTATAGTCAAAGGACTGGGCATTTTGATCATGGATAACTGACTTTATACCAAATGTGAGAGCCACCTTGAATCTAACATTTTTTCCTGTTTTTCAAGGGAATACAAGGAGAATATTAAAAAAGTTGATGAGGGTGTGAAAGAAATTGCTTCAATGATTGACAATTTCTATGGAAATGATGGGAAAACTGTATTTATTGTAACTTCTGACCATGGAATGACAGATTGGGGTGAGTCTTTTTATATGTTGAATCATCTGAGTTTATGGGCACCTGGAATGTGATTAGAGCTCTAGTCCCATTAGAAGCTTTGTAGCCCCTGCTTTGATTTGATATCCTAAGTGTTGCTTGTATATGAAAACCCATGCAAATTGCTGTGACAGCTGCATTGCATATCTGGACAGAAAAAGGACAATAAGGTAAAACTTAACTCCTTCAGTGGCTGCTAGTAGGGATAGAAAGACCTGAATACCTCCCCTCCAGACAAGTAACCAAAGTAGAAGGAGGTTGTATTATTTGGCTGCCAGCAGTAAAGTCAGTCTTGTTCCAGCCCTTGTGGGAGATAGTTTTCATTTTGGTGAAAAGGTGGGAAATCTGTCCAGGAGCTGGTGAAAAACATGACAGGGGAGAGTAGGGAATCTCTTTGCTTATTTAAATTTAAATATTATTAAATTAAATTATTATTTAAATACAACAAAAAGGATGGGACTGCTGTGTGATCCTTCTAGATGTGTCTGGTGCTGGAGACTACATGGAGGAGCTGAGAGTACAGAGAGAAGAGCGAGGCAGTGGTCAACCATGCACATAGCCACACAGGGCACTTGTGAAAGGCATGGCCACAGTGGCCAAATGCCTTGAGGCAATTTTTGGCATTACTAGATTAAGGGCAGATAAGAAGAGTTTAAAGTGGTGAGCTCATTTAAACAATTTTATTTTTTTTTCACTAATCTTAAGGGCATTCCTGTCCTTGTGTGCAGTCAGTGAAAAGTGCTAAGTCTCTCTTTCAGTGTGTGTGTTTGTAACTACTAACTGTGATACTTTTGAACCAAGGCTGCTTCAGGAATGGTCTGGGCAAAATGCAGTGTCTTACTCTGTGTGTGAAATCCTAAATGTTTTGGATTGAAGGGATGCAGACTTTTTCTGTCATCAGAGATGACAAAAATATTTGTATATTTATTCAATGTAATTACCATCTACTCATTTGCAAAATAGTCTGTTTTGAGTACTACTTACTGTTGAGCTGACCACCACTTTTAATTCTGCTATATTTTATTTCTGTTTAAAGTAACCATTTCATAATTGTTTTATGAGGAGGTTGTATATATATATATTGTGTATATATGATCATAGGGCTTTATTTGGCAGAGCCTTTAAAACCTTGAAGGGATGTCACCTACACAACCCCTTTGGGCAGCTTGCTCTGCTGCTTGCTTGCCCTCATGGAGAGGGAAAGGTTTTCTTTATCTGCAGTCTGAACTTCCTTTGTTTAAACTTACATCTGTTCTCTCTCATCTTCCCACAATGCACCACAGCGATACCCTGGCTCCATCATCTCTCAAACCCCCTCACAGTGGGGTACAGGCAGGGTGCTCTGTTATGTCCTCCCCAAAGCCATTTCTTCTCTAGGCTGAACAAGTCACAGTACCTCAGCCTCTCCCGACAGGGTAAGTGCTCCTGACTGAGACCATTCCACCAGAGGAGCCCAAAACTGGATCCAGTGTCTAGACATGGTCTCTCAGGTACTGAATAGAGGAGGATAATCCTTTCCCTGTACCATGTTCTTGTTAACACAGCATGGAGTGCTGTTGGCCTTCCTCACTGCCAGAGTATGCTGTAGGGATGTTCTCATTATGTACTGGATCCTTTGAAGTGGGAATAAAAGGTGGTAGAAGTAACTCTTCAGGCTTTGAGAACCTCTGGTCTGTCATAGTTTTGTCATCTTTTTCTGTCTCAAAGAAAAAGTGTGAACTTCTGCCAGAAGCATTAATAACTTTAAAGCTGACTTTAGTGAGTCGAAGAGCAAACTGAGAGATGCTTCAGGCTCATAGCGAGCAGTCTGAAGGCCAGTTTAGTAGCTTTTATTTGAGCTTTTAATGGCAACAGCTGCTGCAGCCTTTCAGTGGTTATTTGCAGAATGGGATCTGTACCAGTTTTAAAACAAATTAAACATTAGAAGGGCAGGGGCGACCTTTTAGGACATATTCTGAATTAGACATGATAAAGAATTTGTAGTTGCTGGCAAAGACCAATGAAGTCACTTGCTTTCTCTGTCTGACTCCATGATTTTGCTTTAAGCTGATATCAGCTGAAAAGGCTGACCACCAACATAGATGAATCCATATGCACCCTCACCTTATGCAGTTATTCCTGCTACCATCCTGTTACAAGTTCTACTGTGTGGTATGCTGCACCAGAGAGCAGAGAACTAAACAGTGGCACCCTTTCCCTCCCTTTACCCTGAAAAGTTGTGTTTGTAGTGTGGTGAGGGGTGGAACAGAGAACAGACCCAGCTGAAAATAATTATTTTTCTTCCCCTCTTATAATTCAGATCAGGCTGAAATCTGGTCCTTATAACAGGGAGGGGGTGGATATAGTTGCTTGTCACAGCTGTTTCTGTCTTAAAGTATTGATAGAGTCAGTCTCAGTAAAATACTGGTAGAGCTGATGACTTGGCTAAAATGTAAGCTCACCAAAATTTCACTTTCCGCCTCCAACTGATGCCTGGAAGATGGAGGACGTGCTTTCTCCATCAGCTCTTTTCCAAAATTCTGCAAAGCAGAGCAATTGTTGCTGCCTTTGAGCCCAAAGAGTGCCCTCCAAGGGATTACTGAACATCAGAAATCTCACTCCCAGACCTGTGTGTTCTTAAGCTTAGGGCTGTTTAAATAAAGCAAAGTTGGCTCTTCAGCTCTGCCATTGTGATTGTTTTAAGGACAGAATGGGGTATGAAATTGGGAGTAGCCTTGAGGCTGTACAGCAATGTGCGTTCTCTGTCCTTCATATTTATTAAAAGATAAATTTATACACACAAGGAAGAGCATGTGTCTATGCAAATACGAGGAAAATGTATAATCTTGTAGACCAAGCAGTGACCAACATAGGGTTTGTATAACCATGTCCTTCCCTTTGAGGCTGGATTATCTCACTGCTGTGAACCTCACCCGCTGGGTTTAATGACCAGTGTTTCTCTGAAGCTTTTGTGGCTCCTGCTTCAGTGCAACTGCTGCTGAGGTGTCATAATTTTCAAGCTTCCTCCTTTTGATTGCTGATACATTAATTTGGAGAGAATCAATTTCCCCAGGGAAGGAAGTCATATTTTATCAATTTTTGAGGAGTGTGCTACTAGTCTTTACAACTTTAAAAATGAACTTGTATCACTGTGGAAAGAATGACAATTGCAATGAGTATTGCTTCCTGATTTTGAAATAGAAGTCTAATTCTTACTTGTGAACCAGAAACCAGTTCTGTATGATTTTTTTTTTTTTGGCACATGTGCCTAATTTTACTGAAATTAACCATTTCTGGTTTCACTGGGATGGTCAGAATAGACACATGCATGTGTTTTGAGCAGGTAACTCCTCTACACCTTGAGGCTTTCAAATACTATGGCTTTAGTTTCTGTATGTTAACAGTTTGGGGATTTGAATATACAAAGTTCTATCATTCTGGATAGACTTAATAGTTGTTATAATTACTTAAGTGGTACTGATTTCCCTTGCAACTTGAATTTAGCCTTTATGATTAGTGGCATAAAAGTAAGCTATGAAGCTGGAATAGGTTGTCTGTAACAGGATTTTACTGTGTCTACTGTACTTACTGTACTTAATACAGTATGTATTAAGGACTTAATATATGTGTGAATATTTTTGTTGTATCTAGATTTTGTTTGTTTTTATAGCACCTGTATTACAATTAATACTTTTTTTTTGTTTGGTGTGTCTTAGGATCCCATGGAGCTGGCCATCCCTCAGAAACTTTAACACCGTTGATTGTTTGGGGTGCTGGGATAAATTATCCACAGAAAGTTCCATCCCAGTTCTTTGAAGACAATTTTTTGAAAGGTAGGTAAAATATAAAACTTAAGTGCAAGATTTTGTGCTATTCACGTTCCTGAAACTGAGTTCCAGAGGGTACTTAATTCTTACGAAGACTCCCAGAAGTTAAAAGCTATTTGTATAGAAACATGACAAGTTGATAGGTTCAAAGACTCTTTCCTAGCTTCACAGTACAACCCTGGGGACTTTCCAGGGGCTGTTTTGTCTCACTTGTATCCTTGTAGTTCTTGTGGAAGAGTAAACAGTTTTTCTCAATGAAAAACTGTGACTCTTTACTGTTGTTTTTCCCCTTTGTAATTTATTTAAGAATAAACTGTAAAATAAACTTATTTTTTTATTTAAAATATATAATGTAATAAATACTGGCTTACCGAAATATTGATGGATTTAGAGAACCATGTATGATTTAATGGTATGAGCTCTTCCTCTTTCATCCTTGCCCCATTCTTGTAGCCTGCTCTGTTTCTTAAGATGTCTTGAGTCTCAGGTTGTTACGATCAGTGAGGTAATGACTTTTTATTTTATTGGATTGCTTGTCAAGCTACATTAGAGAAAACAGGCAAAAATTCAGCCCTGAGGTTTTAACTCTGCCCTGCTCTTGAAAAATGTATTTGATAACAGATTAAACAAATGGGACTTTTCAGATACAGACTATGCTAACATTTCCCTCTTTGTGATTAACTTCTGCTATAAAACTATGACACCTCTAAAAAAATTGAAAATCAGTTGTAGAAAAGAAACAGAAAACCGAACTGATCTTTCTGTTTGTGATGGCTGATCTGCTAGACTTTTAAGGACACTTGACATCTAAGCATTGATCTGTAATAGTTGAATTTTTCATGTCGGTTTCCTTGATTCTCAGCAGCTTTTGACTCAGCATTTGACTTCAAGTCATGATGAAAATGGTGTGAGAGCATTTCAGAAAAGATGAGTATTGAGCTGACTTACAGGTGCCCAACAGGGAAAGCTGTTTGGCCCTCATCTGTCTAGGAAATGTCTATTTTCTTAAAGGAGTGCATTTGTCTGCACCCTGCTGTGCCTGCTTCATATTTTCCTTCTGATGGTTTAAAAAAAAAAAAAAAGAAAATACCAAACCAGACAACAGACAAAAAGCCAACCACACCAAACATCAGAAACTCCTCCCTTCATTGTGGACTTGCTCTACAGCTTTCCAGCTGTCAGGCATGTTGTTGCTCTGTTTAGACACTGTCTTTGCAGATTCTTAATTGCCACGGATGATCTCTATTGAAGATTTGAGTCTCTCTGACTATCTTGGGAGCTTGAATCTCTATTTGAGTAGTAAGTATCTTCTTAAAAAGTGACTGTTCTCTCTATGGTTGTATATTATAGCTTCTGGTAGGCTAGAAGTAAAGCAAAAATTGTTGAAATGGAACTCAGTCCTCTCACAGGTCAGTACAGTTCAGCTACTCCATGAAGTTACAATTGCAGATATTTTCACAAAGCTAACTTGTGAAAGAAAAGATGCTTAAAAACATTCTTTTATAATGTTCCTTGAATCTGCCCTTCCTGCTCCATACAAATGCAAGTGAAACTGTGTGCAGGGGAGGGGAGTGTCTTCAAGACTGCTGTGTCACTTATATATGCGGTTGTCAGGCTTACATTTGTAGTCACCTGTGCCAATGTTCAAGTTCTTGCATCTATTGACAATCCTTCCTAATTTATCTCAGTTAAGAGTTCATGGAAATATTGACAGAATATTTCTAATGCTGACAAACTTCTTATGCTCTGTTCAGTGCAAGCAGCTCAGTGAACTGTCTCTATTCTTGTTATTGCCATTGAGATTTTATAACCCCAAAGGCAGTGCCAACAGGTAGGACTTACCCCGTACAGTTTGTCATAGAAGGATTAATGTGCTCTTTGGATGACCAGAAGGGCACAGAGTCTGCTCTAGGATGACAGCTTTCTCCTCATCAGTTCTTTCACCTGTGCTCTGCCTTCCCTCAGGCCTGGTCAGGCAATTTTCTTGGAAGATTTGTTATGGCAGCCCTGCATCCTGTGGGTGACATGTAGTATTACCCATTTGGACATTGGTTTGAGCCTTCTTCAGAAAGGAAGAGAATACAGAGCTGCTCTTCAGCTCCTCATGGAACAATGGTCAGCCCTGGGGCACAAGTCCAGAGGAGCTTGTAAGTGAAAGCACAACCTTCTGCAGCATAAGGACATGGTGTGGTTGTTGACATCTATACACATGCTTGCTTTGTAGGGGGCTTCGCCTGCTTTGCCACAGCTGAGGGAGCTCAGTGTACCCCTCCACTGTTTTTGCTTATGTGAAGTCTTATCTGTGATTTTCTTTCGTTCATGTAGCCTCATCCTCAGCCTCCTGAACTGGCACTTCCCTGCTGTTTCCCCTGGACTGTTTGCATCTGACAGCCCAGGGGGCTGCAGTAAAAGTGGGGCAGGATAAAGGCAAAAAAACCCCAACAAACCTATCAACTGGGTGTGAAACTGCTGAGCACTGTACAGGAAACCTAGACAATGAGCTAGTGGGCAGCACGTACAGCTGAGGCATCTCACTCCTGGGTGTACAGACCAGACTGGCCAGTTTGCAGGTGTGTCCCAGTCCTCCGGATTTCCTGGGCTCAGTGTCCTACAGCTCCTGGTACAATGCAGGTGTCTTCAACTTTGCCTTTTTGAAATACCTGAGTAGGGGAAGCGGAAATGTAAAAGCTTCGATAAAGCTGGGTGTTTTCTCCAGCAGAGCTACGGTTTCTTCCTATGTTAAGCACATTTTGTGTATGCATAGGCAGTTTTTCAATGTTTTTCTTTGGTAAATCTTATTTAAAAGTAAACAAACAATGCATTTATATAATAGAAATATGGGTGAAAGCCTATTTCTAGAAATATAAACACATTTCCATTTTCTGGGAAGCAAAAGGAAGCAAACTTGTTCATTTTGGTGTGAATTTAGCACAATTCATGATTAATGCTGCTAATAATTCCTTTGTGTTGCCATGGGAACTTGCTGTAGTGGTATGTCTCCCTATTGTTGAGATACATGGATGCTCTTCAGGGATCTTTTGGGATCAAATAACAGTGAACCTGTGCTCAGACCCCCAAAGCTAGCAGTGGTATGAACTAATTGATGAAAATAAGTTTAGTGTATACAATACTGCAAATGTATGAAAGAAAAAATCAAAAACTAAACCTTGCTAAACTCTGGTTTTAGATAACCACAAAGAAAGCAGGCAATTTTCTCTTTATTTCCTTAGAGACCAGTGGAGAGAAGGAAAATATACTTTCGAACCAGCTTTTTGTATGATGCACCACAGCTTTAGGGTCTAATCTGTTTGTACCACACTGTACCAGTACATTTGGGACCTTGAGTTAACCTTTTTTATGAACTATTGAAGAGTTTTAGCAGCCCTCCTAAACCTGAGTTTGACTCTCTTAGTTGGCACAGAAGGTAATACATCACCACATTGAAAAAAACCCACAAAACCTTTGGCCTTTCGTTGACTGATCTAGGTTGCAGATTTGCAAGCAGCAATTTATCCTGCTGGATAGAAGAAAATGTGAACAGAAATGAATGCATTTTGTTGTTTCTGCCTGTTGAGTTCCATCTGTAATTTTTTTGAGCTAGCATCCTAGAGTCAAATTACAATTTTCTTCAGTACCAACACTTTACAGAAAATGGCAACATTAAATGTCAATGGAATTACACCTTTCAAATCTGTGTGGATTGGCTGTTCATGTGCTCTGTTATTTCTTGCAGAATGGAAACTGGAGAACTTGAAGAGGCTTGATGTCAATCAGGTATGAAACATACCTAATTTAATAGCTCATACATTTTCACCTTAAATTATGAATTTTATGTGATTTAAACTAATTTACTTAAATTGAATGAATGATCACACTGATGTACCATTTCCCTAGAATGTGTTACTTAAAGAGTTGCAGGATAAGTTTGAATTGCTTGTTGACACATGTGGTGATGACATATGATTCCTTCTTCTGAAGATATATTATTACACCATTTTAGTTAAGTGATCATATGCCTTTGTAGAAAAAGAGTACCGTACAATGTAACAGATCCTTCTCAAACTCAATGCCAGTTACCCAAAACTAACTTGAATAGCCTCTAACAGGCTTCAGAGTGGGATTTATTTTTGCAAACCTTTAGAAGTAACTTGTGATGCTTTCCCTCTTCTTTTTACTTGGAAAATGTTCTGGAGCAGAACTTAAGCCTTCTTGGTATCTCCTATGAAGATGCCCAGTGAAACAGAAAGAAAGCATGGTCTGATAACCATGTTTCCCACGTTTATGAGCATCTGCTATGTGCTTTTTCCTACACTTGTTAACCATGTGTATGTTGAGTTGTATCCAATGTCTGTATTTTGTCACTTTTTTTTCAGAAATTGCTGTCATTATTTAATCAAAACCATTTCTTGCTACAGTGTTAAAGTGTGTTATTTTTCAATAGAATCTGTGATTACGGCCCAGACACTTTGCAATTTAAACAATTAGTACTGTAAAGGAAGAAAAAAAGTGAACAACTTATCCTTTGATACTAAATCTGTCAAACTTTTTTTAAATCATGGTGCTTCTTACTTCCTATCATCTTATGAAAACCAATATATGAATAGCAGGCTCCAAAACTACTCAAACAAGGGAAATAAACTCATGCTAGAAGGTTCATGTTAGTAATATTCTGGAGATCAGCTTTCCTCTCAAGGCTGGTAGAGGACCTATGGCAATGTTATTTTGAGACTGTATAGAAGGGTCTCAAATTTGTCCTGGATAATGGAGTTCCCAAAGACACAGCTTTTGGCTTGTAGTACATGTGGACTATGGGTAAGAATAGCAATTTAGACTTCTGATTACCATTACACTACATGTATATTGTTTGCTACAAATGATGGCTTGGAGTCTGCACAGTAGATCTGAGGCTGGAACAGTGCCTGTGTTTACAGTGTAGTTTCTTCAGATTTATGCTGGAGAAATAAAAAATTTTTGTGCAGAGTTTTATATTAAAGGAAAACATAAACCTAGTGAAAGGCATTGTTTATTGTCATGAGTAGAAGGTAATGGTAACTTGTTTCATGAGGTGCCTTGGTGTAGATTGAAGGGCCTTTCTGAGGGCTGACTGGACACAAATAAGTGCAGAAACCCCCTCTGAAGGTGAGTAATCAGCACTGTGGAAACATGGGATAAGGAGTATTGTGAAGAGCAGTATATCCAGTATACTGCTTAAAGCTGTAAATATTAAATTAGTTCTTTCATTTATGTAAATAGACATAACAAATGGTATGCCTCACTGAGTGCAGTGAAGGAGGTGCTGGATACCTGTGAATAACTGCTGTAGGAGTTTATATTTGCTATTTAAACTGAATATATTTTTGAAGCTTTATCAGTAGTGGAGTCTCACATTTTGAGTCTAATGCTGTGACTTCTGGAAACTAAAATAAAGCCAGAAAACTATAATGGGGAGTTGTGTGTTATAACTTCACAGTATACTGTTTTCTTTTGTGAATGCATATATGTTGACATTAAACTGAATTTATTAGCTTTAGAGGCTGAAATCATATTAAAATGGGGATGCTTCTGCTTGCACAGGCTGATATAGCACCACTAATGGCTTCCCTTATCGGCGTGCCTTTTCCCCTGAATTCTGTGGTAAGAAATACAAATGTTTTTATGTATTATAGAAATCTGTTCACCATAGAGGAAGAGGTGTTGGGGGCAAGTCTTGAGGCATGTAAAGGGAAAGATTATTGATTTGTAAAAGGGCTACAGGGTATGGAGATCAGTTGTAGTCTTAGGTTTACGTGTGTATCTTCAGTTTAGAGTACAAACTCAATCTTTTTCTATATTGTATAGGGCGTTAAACTGAAAAGGCAGCTGATCCTTATGTAATCTGCAACTTTATATTCTTGAGGTGCATGAACGTTTTTTACTTTTTTTTTAGGAGTGATAAAAATGTAATATAGTTTGAATAACACGTGATTTTGATCATGAAAGCTGAGCCTATGAACTAGCTTGTTCCTGCAATTTAATGTTTAATTATTTCTTGGTTAAACTCACGTACCTTCTTCAGGTGGTATCTTGTGCCTCTAATTTAGTGAACAGTGAAATGGCGTTCTTTTTTAATTTCTTTCATATGTTATTACATAGTCCAAAAGTTGCCTCATAAATATCTAATTGACAATTAGCATTTCATTAGTATGCTTTTGTGCCACTAGTTTCACATTTAACATACCTATTTGCAGCACATTTTCCAAAATATTTCTTCTGGAGACTCTGCCCCCAGCTTTTGTCCCCGTACTGCACTCTTTTCTGGCTGTGTGAGGAAAAATGCTCAGCATAGGGTGGAACAGGAATGGCTCACTTTTCTATTGGAAGTACTGGGTTGAGTCAGGCCCAGGCTGACTTCCTTCCAGGCTTTGGATGGAAAATTTCTAGGTATTTCATAAATGGTCTCTGATTAGAGGTCAAGGTTATAGTATGTAGTTTAATAACAACCTCTGTTATTTGTTTTTTGCATTCCTGTAGAAGCTGAGATATTATAAACCATTCCTGTGATGTTGCTAAACTGTGTGAGAAGAGTGCTTTCAGAGGAGTTACATTAGTTATTTCAGCAGTAATTTGATGTATTCTTATTGCTCATTTGGCTAGCAATTCAGTTAGAGAAATTCCTGGGTTTTAATTTAATATTTTTGTTATGTATGTGTGTATTTTTCTTCCTCAGGGAACTCTGCCTCTGGAATATCTGAACAATAGTGCTCATTTCAAAGCAGAGAGCATGTTTACCAATGCTGTTCAGATTCTTGAGCAATTTAAGGTACTAAACATATGGTAAAAAACCCCAAACTTATTTGAATAATAGTTGTTGCTACATGTAAAATAATTATAAGACATACCCTCTATATAGTATGCTGAATTCAAAGGATTCAAATTGAATGTACATACTGGATGATGTTGATTTACTAGCAGTGAACTGTATCTGAAGGAGTTGGAAAGACTTTAATAAGCAACCTTTTTTTTTTTTTGTAAGGAGAATGAGTAACTTTTTTCTTGATTCTTAACAAATTGCTGGTGTTTATTGATGTTAATATAAACCTGCTTGCAGTATATGGAGGTAGAATATGAGTGCTGGTGCCTGATAAGGGAAATAATACTTTTGCAACAGAGGCTGGAAGACAAGGCTCTAAGTCAGGATCAGTACACAAACAGATCAAAAAGGTAATAGGTTCCGCTGTCCTTGAAAGAAATGAAATTAGTGGTCTAATTAACTTTAGCTAATGCTGCTGTATCTGTTGTTTTACTTTGCAGGTGTTCATTTCTGGCTTCTCTGTCTTGATTAATTTAATATTCGTATTATATTATGAGAACACTTGAGTGGTCAAAGCAAAGAAAGGTTCTGTTTCATGAGATGGTGGAATAAGAAACTATCCAAAATCCCAAAATCACGGTTTTGGCAAGGCATAGAAATGCTCTGAGGGAAAACCATCTTCTCTACAGTTAGGAAGCTGAGACACCCAAGAACTGTTGCCCTGTCAGGAAAACCATATGGTGATGGTGAAACAATAAACTAGCATGAAATGACCTTCAAGAGATTAGCACCTTTGCAAAGGTGTAGTTACTGGGCGGCAGTGTCAGCAGCAGAGTCATTTTCAAGTATGTGGTGAAAAGCTGGCATGTAACAGGGAAGGTGATTGGTGGGCTGGACATGAAGTTGAAACATGATCTCTGCTTTAAGCATTAAGGATGTGACTCGGGTCTTTTTCAGTTAAATTGATGTCTTGGACATTATTTTAAAAAAGTAGTTCTACTTCTCCTTTCCTTTAAGCTTCCTCTTATTCTGTCATTTTTTAGTGCTAAATTATCCTTTTTTGTTGTTGTTTGGTGGTTTGTTTGGGGGTTTTTTTTGTTTTTTTTTTGTTGTTGGCTTGTTTCTAGCATTGTTTTAAAATGATCCTATATGAATTTCCTTTGTGTTTCTCTGCTGAAGCAGAAGTACTGGCTTAGACATGCCAAGTGGGCTTTTACTTTTCCTGTGGTGGACTGACTTGACCAGAATTTTTACTCCCTGGAGAAGATGTTGGCTTGGATGGATAGGATGAGATATGTGGGTTGCTACTTCAAGCTGTCAGTTTTTGGGACTAGTGTGCTTGGGAGGTTTCTGTCTGCACATTATGCCAGCTGTCAGACTTAGGTCAGGCTGCTGCAGAAGACCTTAAAGATGTTTTGGAGGTCCTTGGGCAAAGTGGCTGTGATGGTGTCAAAACCTATTTTTATCCATGTGCAGGTTAATTGATTTAACAGCATTGCTTTGACAGTGTTTGCTGCAGTGTACTAGTTCCTGTCTGGCATAAATAATATTGGCTTCATCAAGGGAGGTTGTCACAGAAACCTGGTAGCACTTCTAGCCATATCTTCCTTTTGTCCTGCAAACTGCTAGAAGTTCTCCTGAGGAAATCAGTGGCTGGTGGTGGTTTATTTTATTTACTTTAGAGCAGGTCTGAGTTTATGGGAACTTCAGAGGAGTTGTGCATACTAGAGTATAACACCTAGTTTCCTAAAATTGCAAATTGACAGTGTAATTTCATTCCTTTTCCAAAGTCTTAGAAACTTTCTGTGATATTTTTTTAGTTTATTTCCTGATACAATTTTTACTCTTGTTGCAACTTGCATATAATGGTTTAATGCTCTCTTATGCAGGTTAAGATGAGTCAGAAAAAGAAAACTACACTGTCATTTCTGTTCACACCATTCAAGTAAGTGTCTGTAAAGGCTGTATGTATTTTATCTGATTGTTTGTCTTATCACTCGTTTCAGTGACATGCAACAACTTCAGTCTCTTCAGGTTTTTTTTAGATGACACTGTTTATCAGACTATGAAACTTTGCATTAGAAGTCTATGCAATTAACTGCTACTTCTAAGCAAAAGTTTGAAATAGATTTTTTAAAGTCTATTTCTTACATTTAGTTTTCTGTTAAGGGTTATTGGTCTAAGCTTTTTGACAATATAGCTATATAGATGGCACAGTAATTTTCACTGACTTTTTTTTTTTTGCTGCATTGTTTTAGCATTCCTTGCATGATACAAGTCCCTGTAGGGTCAGGAAATGCAATCTGTTTTTGTTTATATATACATCTAAAAGTTGAACTAAGAGTTGTTTCTTCTGTGATTTAAATTCCAATGAAAAATAAATAAAATGCATTCTATCCAGAAAAGAACCTCCAAATCTTTAGAATTTGTGTTGCCTAGCATTTGTGTTTCCAGGGCTGTAAGGGAGTCTTTGTAGTGATTTGTGTACTTGCAAACTCTGTGTTCCAGTGTATGGAACAGTTACTGACTCCCTCACCCTTCTGCCTTATCCAATTAAAGCTGCTTTTTCCTTTCTCCTCTAAAGGTTTTTAAAAGCTTTGCCATGGGTGCATGTGATAGTGTTCAGTTCTGCTTTCAGTTTGTGGCGTGCTCCAATATGCTTTGTCACTGAGAGCAACTGTTTTCCTTTGGGAAATAAAACTGATGTTAATTAAGATCTTTAAGTCATAGCAACAGTAAAAAGTATTTGAGTTGTTTCCTGTGAAGTATGTTTATTGCCAAAGATGATTGTTGTCTGTCTGAACAGACATTTACTGTGTTATTTTGTACCACTAGCTTCTTCAAAGGGAAAATTCAAGGCAGTCTCTGAGATAGTCAAGTCAATCTTGGGCACAAAATTAATCTTTTAGATCAAATTCTGATTGACAATTGAATTAGCAAAGAATTTACTGATCTGTATGACATATGGAAAGGATGGTCAGTCATCTCTGGTTCTGTGGGGATGACTATTATTTTGATTTCACAGCTCTTTAAATTCTACCTTTCCTCGAGAAATAAGACTGATTCTTTAAAATGGGATGTGCTTTTCTTAATGCTATATTTATCTTTAAAGGAACTAAGTGTTACTGACTGCATTATGGTCTGGTGACTTTCCTTTTTTATGATATGTTGGATTCTTTTAAGCGGAAATACCAGACACATCACTTTGAAAATGTGACTAAAACTTGATATGAACATGTTACTTTGATATGGTCTATTGTAAAAATAAATTTTATTTTCTTTAGATATTCCTAAAACTTTTCTGAATCAGTATTTGGATTAATGGTCCTTCCAAGAAAGGTTTTTATATGAGACCAAAGTAATTGGATGTGTAAATGTCACAGATAGAGTGGTGTATCTCACTCATAAGAGAGAAGTGACAACATTTTTATATAAAACAGTAATTTAACAAAGTTTGATAGTAAATGCGACAGTGGCTAACAAGATTCAGTGGCAGGGTACACTTGATTATTTACTGCATAGAGGGACAGGGTCAGGCAAAACTGTCAGGGAGACCCTTCTGCTGAGTGGTGAAGTTCAGAAAGGACCCCTTGCATTCTCAACTCCTTCTCAGAGGGAGTTTAGGTGCAGTTGGGTCCTGACTTGGTCAGTGGTTTATATCTAAATGATTATACGTGCACAAAAATTCCTTTGTGCTATTTAGCTAAGATTTCCAAGTTAGCATGCTATTAATCACTTGCTGAGAATCTGCTGGGGCAGGGAATCTCTCAGCCTCAAGGAGTAACCTAGAGGTGTCTATACCCAAGAGGAGATATTGCCGTGCAGGACTGCTCTACAGGTCCTGGACTGTCCACTAGTTATGGAGTAATTTGATTGATTATAGTCATACTTGCATACCAGCTGTATTTCGGTTGGTGCATGCTCAGCTAGCCCTCAGCTGCTGGTTCTGAGCAAGATTTATGGCCCTTAGCTGCATTTGTGTTATCTGTTTCCCCAAAGTCCAACTTGAGCCAGATGCAGCCATCATGAGCACCACTGGTGGCTATTGCTTAAGCAAAGGCAGGGAGCTCACTACCATGGTAAATTACTTTACACAAAGTGCCTACACTTTCATGTTGTATGGGTAAAGGCTTTCTTTGATACTTCATGATGGTATTGTTTATCTTCACTTCATGAAAGCAGAAAAAGACTCATACCACAGTTGATCACATTAATGCAAATACTCATCCAGAATGTGCTGGGGTGGAAGAAGTTTGGCCAGATTCTAGCTGCTCTTCACAGCTTTCCTTGACTTTCAAACTTGTCTGGGAAGCTACCAAAGGGTCCTACCCAACTCATAGTTACTAGTAGTTGGGATGAAGTGGTTGAACACCAACTCATTTTTAAGCAGATGATTAACTTCCTAATGCCCAACTTGCAGAAACTGAAGGAAAACCTGAGGTAACTTTAGACATTACCTGTGTACAGATCTGTCCCTTCCTTCACATGCTGATGACTGACTGGGTGTGTGCAGTGAACACAAGACTGAGCTTCAGCTGCAGGTCATGATCTGATGCATTAGTATAAGGCAAACCATATCTGTTCTTCAAATAAATTTCCTTTGAGCCTGAGTGAGATACTGAGGAAAAGGCACGTATTCCCTTCTGCTAGCTTTACCGACACACTTTTTTTGGTAGTAGGTATAGAAGGGTTTGATTACTTCTTCAGGAGAAGTTCAAAATGCAGAACTGGGGATACCTGGCTCCTCTGTCTGGCGCAAGAGGTCTCTTGGTATACTGTGCTGTATTTCTGAGTAACTGTTAAGTGTATGGAGGTTGTGTTTCTTCATAACTGTACACTTTTTAGACTTGTCAGCCCAGGTTTAATGTCAAGTTTGATGGCTAATCTGTGTTAATCTATGGTTGGCTTTACCTGCTGCTGCAGCTGAGTGCAGTTCTGTGCTGTGTTTCTGCTAGGCATTATTGTCTTTTCATTCAGACATGAATAGCTTCTTCCATCTTCGTTCATTTTCAGTTGTTGTGCAAAGAAGTTATATCCATTTTTAATCCTTCTGGTGCCTGAAATATGTAACTTGAAGCTCAGAAAGTGTGTGCTCCAGCATATATATTGCTTTCTAGTTTATTGGAGGTTAGTGAAGCATAATTCATGTCTGAAGTGCTTTGGGACCATGCAGTTTTATAGAAAAAGGTAAATATTTTGTTTGGAAGTATTACAGGTTTTATGTATCTTGATGACCTGAAAATGAACAAAGATATCTGTAAGAACTGAATTTATTAAATTATTTCATTTAATGATGTAATTGAATAAAGTCTGTAGGACAGAAAAGTAGATATGAATTCCACAATAAATCTGAGTTCAGAATTTCAGATTGAGACATTCTGGGTTTAGAGAAGTTGATGCAATTACTATTGAGTATAGAGTATCCAGAGGGCGGTGTGGGGGAAAGAGTATATTCACAAATAATGTGTTCTGTAGAAACTACAATTATAAAAACCCCTGAATTTATTTTTTCAGTTGGAAATAGCATTAAAACCTTTGTTTTAATATACTGATGAGAAAATCCTGGTTTCTAGTTTGATTTTCAGGTGTTTTATTACCAAGTGAGTAGAAAACTGCTCATGGCCTTCAGCTGCACTGACTCAAAAACTAGTGTTTGAGTTGTATGGTAAAATATATTGCACCAAAAGCATTAAGCTAGTCCATATATATGTGTGTGTATGTGTATATATATATATATATATGGATGAAACAAGCCTATTTTTACAATCTTGGCAACAGAAGAATCATCTTGAATTGATATAAGGCTTCTGATTTCCACAGGGAATCTTATCCCAAGCAGAAGTGTGGCTGGCACAATGGACAGGGAATGTGGTTCAAAATTGGATCTCTCTCTGAAATCAGTCTGTCAGGTGTATAACAAAGAGAAGGAGGATGGAGCTGATTATTGTGTAACGTGATAGAAACTTCAGTAGTGTCTACTTGACAGGCATGAGGAAGGTTAGAATTTGGATAGCTCTGTCTGTGAATAAGGATGTGTCTGGCTGCCAGTAATGCCATTTTTGTTTTATCAAAGGGCCTTCATCAAGGAACAAATCTGGGTAGAAGGGTATCTTGAGGCTACTTGTGAAACTGTTGAGAATACATTTCAGAAACACAAGTGCAAGTGTCTGCTGATTCTGCAAGGCAAGGTGCACAACATGTTCCCAAGGGAATGAATGTACAAGAGCTGAACTGTATCCATTGCTGATATTGAATACTTATCTGCAGTTCCAGCTGGACATATGAAAAGATTTGCTGTCTGAAATTTGTTTCCTTCCCACTTCCTTTTTCTCCCCAGCTTTTTTTTTTCTCCAACTGTGAAAGACATATTTTCAAAAACTATTTGCTTAGCAAAATCAGAGGCTTTTCTTATCAAGATTCTGATAAGAAAGGCACAATGTATTGACCTTTATGTGTAAGAAAAGCAGGTGCCAAATTACCAGACGCTTTTAAGGAAGAGAGAGGACAAATCTGAAGATTGCTGACAGAGGAAAACCGACATCCAGGATAGTGAACTATCTTAGCTTTCTGACCTTAAGGCAACTGCCGAGCTGGCACAGCTCAAAGTGGAGTGTGCCAAGGGACCAGACGCTACTGTTGCAAAAGGATTCCCAAGGTTAGCATCTCTGGGCTCTGAAAGTAATCCTTCAAGAAGTATCAGGAGGACAGAGTAGTGAAGTGGGCATCACAATTGCCCTAAAACCCTCTTAAACAATTAATACAATTTTATTATCCCAACAGCTACAAGAGATTTAAGATAATAAGTTACACAAAAGCACAGGAGTTCTTTTGCATATTCCTGGTGTATACTGTGCTTTCAGGAAAGGCTGTGTTTCCAGGTGTTCCAGTTCTGGTGTCTCACAGTAAGATGGCAGGAGCAGTGGTTAAAGAACCACCATATACAAAAAAAAATCAATGAGATGGACAGCTAAATTATAGTTGGTGCTTACTTTCTATCAGATATGCTTTTTTATTGAATGTCTTGAAATTTATATCCATAAGGGTTGGGTTTTTCTTTAGCAGGAAATAGCTTAAGTATCTTTTTTAAAGTCAAGTTTATGTCTTCTTCTATGTGAAAAATCGCATAGCACTTGATGCAACATTTTTCAGGTATTCTAACTGTCCAATCATCCAAAATACTTATTTTTGTATGTATAATCCTGTTAAAACTTACATATTTGAATAGGTCACTGCATTTTTAATGTGCAGTGTGCAGCTAATAAATAAAAATGTACCTCTCTCTCCCCATATGAAAATGTAACTCGTTTCCTTTCCTCTACTCTGTAGTATGAATTGAGATATAACTCCCTTAAAGGTTTGTATGGATTTGGTGCAAGGAAGTATCAATCATGTAGAGACTGAGTCTTCCACCTAATTGCACATCATGTATTTTGCCAGTGATAGAAAAGGAAATAGAGTATAGGGTGTCTTTGAAGATTACAGAAATTTCAAAGAAATGCCATATACACAAATACCTCTCTTTTCTTCCTTTCTCTGATGACTGGAGATACAGCACTACATTGTTCCCTCTGTCCGATGGCCTTTCAAAACTTTAATAATAGATATTTCCACTAAATTGACATTTGGATCAAAGTGAAGCAAGTGATTTTTTTTCCACCGTTGAGCGAAACAGTGTTCCTTAAGATGTCAGTACATCCTTTGAAACATCCTATTCTTGCTTTGTTTAATAAATTACATTTATTTAAATAACCGGTAATATGTAAGATATCTGTGATGTGTGTGCTAATGCATTGCAAGAGCAAACATTAAGGATTGAATGTCAAGAAGGGTGAAACCATTGAAGTAGGAAAGGATATTCTAATAGTGTTTACTCTCCCTGTCCCTTTGTCTGAATAGTTTGTGTCTTCAGAGGACCTTTTATTTAGCAGAAGCACTGATTTATCTGCAAAGATTTCAGTCCCTTTATCCTGTAGTCAAGAATGAGGGACAGCAGCTTCTATCAATTTCTTGTGAACCCTGAAAAAGCACCCAGCCTTTTGCTTTCTCCACTTTGTCCTCACTGTGTTATCAGGTGTGAATGTAGGCATAAGCCTCCTGCTGAGACTGCTTGTACAGGCAGATGAGTATCTGTCCCAGCTTAAAAGAAACCAAGATGACTATTAAGGAAAGTGAAGAACCCTTCTGGACTAGGAAGGGAGTATCTCCCCAAAAACAACCACAACATTTGAAATTAAGAG